>JAXGGA010014029.1:0-33306 GCA_038373865.1 Uloborus plumipes
GCAAAATAAAAGCACTCGAATCACGTCTCGAAAGGAGGATATTGTTTGTCGGGGCTGGTTAAAGTGCTTCTGATTTGATAACAAGTGCTATCCGTGTTTACCACGTGTCGCCCCGATATCAATGTGAACAACACAGGCCTATTGTTTCTCAGACAGATTCGTTTTTATGCATTTCTGCTTCACTCTACTTGACGAAACTATCAATAACTTTTATAACCCTTGTCTTTTTTCTTCCCTCTACCTGACGAAACTATCAATAACTTTTATAACCTGAATTGAACTTTAGGGCAATTTCATTTAATAAGAAGCATCCATTCAGGGGCTTGCTGCAAAATGGAGTTAGCTACAAATTTCGGTTTTCAAACAGGCCCCATTGAAGCATAAAACATCAAATCACTTTTTTTTAAATATATATGTGACTCCTGCAGTATTACTGTACTGATAAGCATTCATGGGGATTTATTAAAATGTAAAAAAGAAAAAAAAGTAGAATGGTGCTTTTAGTTTTAATTCAGACCTTTTGAAGACGTTGAAATTACCTTTTGCAGCAAGCCCTTCAATTGATGCACATTACAGTTTGCAAAGACTGTTTCGTAGATACTTTTGAACAAAACAAAACTACTTTACGATTACTGTATCTTGTCAAATGGTTGAATTTAGCCATATACCACTTGAAATAAAGTAAGGTTAAAAACTAAATGTTTGATGGTGTAAATATAGTAGCCCCTCGTTATATCGCCATTCGGATATATCGCTCTTTTCTTTTGTCTCCCCCCGCAAAAAAAACTTTTAGTTCGAAACCATTTTTGAGAAAATATGTAAGGTGCTCAGAAAAGGTTTCTTTCTCATTTATTTTGTCATCAATGAACAAAACGAAGGTTCTTCTACTCTTCTGAATTCGCTGAAAAGAAGCAGCAAATTCCTGTCACTTAAACTTGCATACTGCAGAGACAGTTTGGAAAACTACTGGACACTTACTTATGTATTGATACAATGAGTGAAACGCATTTTTTTTTTTTTGTTACTTTTGACTGAAAAAAAAATCTAATGTTCGAAAAAATGAATTTTTATGTATGTGCACGTTTAATTTATTTGCATGCTGGATAGAAAACAATTTTTAATGACATCAGTTATATCGCGCTTTCGGATATATCGCCTTTGTTTCTTGTCCCCCGAAAAGCGCGATATAACGAGGGGTTACTGTACAAATTATTAAAAAATTGACTGACACCAATTTATGCTCTCGACGGCTCGTTTCAAACTGGGGATTATATCTTATTTGAAATAATTACCAACGTTAATTCCTACGTATTTATGAAAAAAATATTCCAAATACACTGGCGGAAAAAAAATCCCAACACCAAGAAAAAATCACTGTACAGTAATGAAATTTGTTTAATGCAGTTGTCTAGTTAACGTGTTTAATTGATTAAATGTACAAGATCACTGGCTAATTTAAGCTCAAGAAAATGCTGTGCAAATGTGAAATTATGTTAATTTAATAGAGGGTGTAACCTCCAGAATTTTGAAGGGAAGTCTGCAAGCGTGCATGCATTGTGTCATACAGGTGCCGAATGCCACTTTGTGGTATGGAGCGCCATGATTGTTGCAATTGTTGTGTCAATACTAGGACCGTTATTGCTGACCGTGGATGATGCTCGAGGTGCCGTTCAATGATATCCCATTCGTCATCAATTGGAGAGAGACCTGGTGATTTTGCAGGTCATTGTAACATGTCAGCACTCTGTAGAGCACATTGCGTTACAGCAGCGATGTGAGGGCGAGCGTTATCCTGTTCGAAAACTCCCCCTTGAATGCTACTCATGAAGGGCTGTACTACTGGTTAAATCACCAGACTGACGACAAATTTTCTGTCAGTGAGTTTGAGATAACCACACGACTGCCCCTGCTGTCATAGAAAATTGCTCCAGAGACCATGACTCCAGGTGTGGGTCCCGTGTGTCTAGGCCGTAGACAGCTTGGATGCAGGCGGTCCCCTGGCCTCCTTCTGACCAATATACAGCCACCACTGGCGCTAAGGCAGAATCTGTTTTTATCAAAAATTACAACGGATCTCCACTCCGACCTCCAGTGAACTCTATCTTAGCACCACTGCCGTGGGAAACGACAGTGGTTTGAAGTCAATGGAATACCGGCTACAGGCTGCCTGGCTCGGAGCTGTCCTTTAAGTAAACAGTTTCTTACCGTTCCTTGGGTCACGACGGTACCAACTGCAGCTCGAATATTAGCCGCAGATGCAGTACGATGCGCCACAGCCGTACGCAAGGTTCGGTGATTTTCCTTCTCAGTCGTGCCACGTGGCAGCTCGGAACTCGATGTAATTAAGGTATTACCATCCCTTGACCATAGCTTACAATAACCATGCATGGCGAAAACATCCCCGCCCCCCCCCCCCCCCAGTTTTTCTGCAATATCACGAAATGAAAATCCACCTTCTCGTAGAAAAATTGTACGACCTCGTTCAAACTCGGTGAGCTGTTGATAATGACTTCTTCGTCCGCTTAAAGGCAATCCTGGCTAACATGAACTCAATTCGGCAAATTTCACGGAAAAATAATACTCACGAGCTTCACAACACGCTTTTAAAACAAGCCTTATTTGCATGTTCTGAGTGACGCCAGCTGCGCCATACTTATGCGCGGAGCGCGAAATTTCAATCGATGTCATCTTTCATTTGTATAAACACGCCTACCAAATTTCGTTTATCTAACACAAGTCTTTCTTGTTTTTGGGATTTTTTTTTCCCGCCAGTGTATTTGTTGTGAACTTAAATGCTTTGAACTTCAGTCATAAAACTTGAAAAAAGAAAGTTATTTTATGAATTTTAAAACTTATATACATTAATTCTTTTACCTGCTATGACGAATGATTTCAAAAAAAACTAGCTTACCATTATACATAACGCTCATTATTTCAGAGATCAAACGACAATTAGCAACTAATGTCTAAACGTTTTCAGTCGGATTGAAATTCCTGATAAATAAATATTAACAAAATTATAGAAAAAACGGCGATCATTTTAGAAATCAAATTTCCCGCATCCATTGCTCGTTTTCATGACTACAAATTAGAAATCCTTTACGCTTTCATCTTTTCGACATTCGACTTCATTCGACAAACGAGTAATAAGAATCGACTTATCGCCAAACTATGTCTTTAGAAAAGGGCTAAAGGAAAAGAGTATTGTAAAGAGAAAGGGTGCATAATAATTTCAACCACGGAAAATGGTTCAAAAGCATTATTTAATCTAAGTAATTAAATTTGCCAACGCATGGTTATTTTAGTTCTTTGTATGAAACTGTGGGAACTTTCACTGAAATCGACGAGCTGGATAAAGAGTTTTATTAGATCAAATACTTTGCATGTGTTCATCATTTTGAGCAAAGTTTGAAATAATTTATGCTGATATCTTGAGCGTTTCTATTCTCAAAAGTATCCTGCGGCATACTGATATGTTTGCCCAAATAAATGCCCATCATGAATGTTTCATTAAGTTTCTTTTACAAAAAGTTTATTTTCTTGGACACAGTATTAGATTAGAGGTCTCTTTTATGATTTGCTCTACTTACTAATGAATAGTAAATTATTTGAGAGGCTAAATTAGTAGGTTACACAGTCACACACAGATATATAAATTACACTGGTCAACAGTGGTTTTGGTGCCGAAGATTTTGGAGGTGACTTATTATGAATTTGATGCCCTGAATTCAAATATGCTATTAGTTTTTGCCTATCAGCTCGAATTTTTAAGATATTGACATTTTAGTGAATTATTCCTAACACTATTTGAAAAGAAAAACCATGGTTTAAAGAAACAAATTAAATGAACAATTTTTATTATATTACACAGATATACAAAAGAAAACAGAAAAAATCATCATTTAAACCAATTATTCACTGAACATTTGAAAACTTCTTTTGCGTGACATTCTTGAATGTATTTTAGAACAATTCCGCGTTTTAAAATCCAGCAGTAGGGGAGAGTGGTAATGAATGGGCCACTTTTTGGTTTTGAATTTTTGTAATGTTTTCTAACACTTTGTTTTAACTCTAAATTAGTGTTTTAGTTACTTTACTTATCTGGCTATCTAAAAAAGTCATAAAAGTTGGATTAGCACCTGTCTATAATGAATTATAATAGAAAATAAAAAATTTGAAATTTGGCCCATACAACCCCACCTAAGGGGTTGAATGGGCCATCGAAGGTAATGAATAGGCCACTAAATGAATTCAATGAAAACATGTGGATTTAATCTTTTATTTGCTGAATATGACAAAATAAATGTGGCATTTGACATGATGATACAAAATCATACTGATTTAAAATTATATAAACATCAAAACTGATGCAATTAAAATAAAACTGATGCATACCAATTGTAGCAGAAAAATGACTAAATAATGAGATTGTAAGAAATAAATAACATCAAATATATATAAAAAAAATAACAGATAATACACACTATGATTTAACAAAATTTATATATTTCAAAAATAATATTAAAAATCACTTTCAAAAACTTCATCTTCATTTTCAAACTTGTCAAAATTCAAAAATTTTTTTTTAAATTTACTAGACATCGGGAATAAGAAATATCTAACTTAAGTTACCAAAAAAGAAAATGAAATTGTACTGTGAGGAATATAATATGAAGGAGAGAGGGTGGCTTTTTCAAGCCACGCACTGCGACCAGAGGTCTATTGTACTATAGGAATATAATATAGATCTGCAAATTATATTTAGAAGTCACTACAAACCTATTTTGACGACAGTAATCTTTATCTATGACAGTCAGTCGTGTTTCATATTAATGCGAAAATCCAAAGAAAAGGAAGAAAAACAATATTTAGGTGGCCCATTCATTACCATGACATAGTGGCCCATTCAGCCCCACCTATACTTTTTGAATGCATTTAGGTTTTTTGAGTATATTGAATTTAGATAACATCAAAATACATCTTAAGATTAGTTTATAGATATGGAAAAACTAGCTTATACATATGTATGCAGTGAAATACGTGGTACATTTTAGCTAGGAAATGTTTTACTAAAAAGGGAAAAACTTACTTTTCAGTCAGATTCTTGACCATGCCCCTCTAGTTTGAAAATGGCTCAGAGCAAAGGAATGAAAATTGGATGAGTTTAGTAGAACAAATAGCTACATCTATTAGTGGCATCAAAAAAAAATTCATGCAAATACTTTTTCATATTTTGTTAGTGGCTCATTCATCACCGTGGCCCATTCATTACCACTCTCCCCTAATCTGCCATCAAGTGAGTATCCCATCTTCCTCGATAGCGATCCCTCATGCATCTTATATCTTGGTGAAATCTTTCACCATACTAATGTCTCCTAAATTATCAGGAAAACGGTTTAAGTGGTTGTGTCAATAGTGCACCTTAATGCTCATGTTACACCCAAGTGATCTGAAATTATTCAACATCTCATTGACTAATTCAGCATAGTTTTCAGCTTTATGTTTACCCAGAAAATTTTGGACAACTGAAACAAATGAATTCCAGGCTTTTTATTCAATCTCAATCATTGAATTTATGATGCCAGGGTCTTTAATCAGCTGTCTTATTTGTGGGTCATCAAATATTCCTGCTTTAATTTTTTCCATACTCAGCTGAGGCACTTTTACCCCTATATATGCAAAGCATGATCCATTCTTATCAAAAGCCTTTATAAACTGCTTCATTAGACCCAGCTTGATATGCAGTGGTGGAAAGATGATTTTCTCTCTTGGAACTAAAGGATCATTGATGATATTCTTTTCCCCAACATCCATGTTTTCTCTCCTAGGCCACTCTTTTCTAACCCAGTGTTACATTTTGTCTCTGCTATCCCAGAAGCACAAGAAACAAGGAACAACCAAAGGTCAACCAGTCAGTTATATATCTCATGTTGTTAGTCTTCTTTTTATAATAAACTAGGGTTATTACCCGGCGTTGCCCGGGTGCTTATAAATACAACATAGTGGTTCAAATAGTGTTGAATGCAAATAATTGTGACAGTAATTGTTTTAAACTTATTGCCTTGAATTTATATATCATTGTTAATCGTAATCTTTGCTGAAAAATACTCATTTTTAAATGTGTTAAATTTTATCAATTTGTATGCTTAGAGGCTTATCTCTATTACTCTATTAAAATTGAAAGAAAATTCCCATTTTGAGACAAAAAATTTGAAATTTGAGCTTTTTAAATTTTTAAAAATTGTAGACCATGTGAATTTTAGTTTGACCATGTGAATTTTAGTGCATCTAGGAACCTCTGTGCCATGTTTGATGAGAATCCGACGAAAACTGTGGATTTGTATAAGGAACAAACAAATATACATATATCCATTTTTATACATATAGATAAATTAAAATAATAATTATTTTTTTAAATAATACTTAGTTGTTTCATAAATAGTATTTTAAATTAAATTTGTTTTGAAATAAGACAGACAATAAGGAAAATATACAAGAATATGTCCCTGTATAAATTTTACAACACTCATACTTGAGAAACATAGAACTCATACATAGAAAAAAGCAGTGATAGATAAGTGAATTTATCTAAAAATCTAGAGCTGATACAGAAAAACTGCTTGCATATTTAGATTTAGCAATAAAAATTTAGTTAAAATCTGCTCAAAAATCTTAGGCACCAAAAAAAATTTTTTTTTTTTGTAGGCCTGTGTTATGTATGTCTGTATAGAGGAGAGAATCATTGATACAGTTCAAGAAACACCTAAAAAAACATTAAAATCAAAGTAACACTATGCACCAAAATAAAAGATAAGAAAGAAAGAAACTCTAAAATGCCTCCAACACCATTCTTCTGTTTCTTATGTAAAATAACCCCCTGAATCCAAATATGACCACCATTTTCCCATCAGCCCCAAGTTTTAGAAATCCCCCCTTCCCTCCCCGTTTTTCAGTTTTCGACAGTTCCATAGCCATTATTTTTATTTGGAGAGGAAGGGAACATTATATTAACTATTAACATTTTTCTGAGAAGTAAGAAAGGAGAAAAATTAAAAAGGGCATGAACATTTTTAGCGAATTGCGAAATTCATGAGGGTAGTGCCCCCCCCCCCCCCCCCCCCACGAAATGTTTTTAAAATCTCCGAAAACTTTTTCTTTTTTGTAAAACCAGGATATCAGACTCTCTCCTATAATAAGACGCAATGTCGGAAAAATAAAAATCTCGCAAACATTGCATGTTGCATACGAATTGCATCGCAGATCTTCAGTAAGAAAACTTCCCACGTTATTTATATACGGGAAGCTCATTTAGGGAAAGCTTACATACGTCCCCATTGTTAATCACTGCATCAAAAAGTTATAAACAATGCGGGCGATGCATCCTCAGTAATATAAATATATATTAGCGATATATTATAAGCTACTTAATTTCATTTTAAATCTTAATTATGTTTGTAAATGTAACTTGAATGAATTTAAGTAATACGGATATTTTATTTTATTTATTTTTTATTTTTTTACCGAAAATATGCGGTGCCACTCGTATGCAACGTACAGTGTTTCCAGGGTTTTAAAAAAAATCTTGCAACGGGTAAAATTTTTCAGACATTGGGCTCATAAGACTGAGTCAGATGTTCTGGTTTCACTGAAAAACAAGTTCTAAGATTAAATTAAAAATTAATTCCAAACATATTCTATCAAACGCAGAAAAATTGTGCCCTTCTTTTAGTGCTATTAATTTAAATTTTCAAGTATGGTTTCACTCGCGAAAAGCCCTTTAAAGGTTTTTAATTAATGTCTTCGTCAATTAATGTCATCAGAAAACGCGACTCGGCTCAGAACATTCTCGATCAACTCTCTTTTCAATTAAAAGTTTTGCGAAATCGGTCCATCCGTTTAGGCACTAGAGTGCCACACACAGATACACAGACATGTCAAACTTATAACCCCTTCTTTGTTGCGTCCGGGGTGAAAAATTGAAAAGATGTCTTTCTTTTTTTCATCCAGAAAAAAAAACGATCGTTTTTGATCGTTTTTTTATTGATGTGACTAGACTACCTCCATTGGTCTCCTCTCTAGCTACAAATGTTCATGCAATTGAAATTTTAACCTCTTAAAATGTTAACGGTTTTGCACAATGCTACTCCTTTCCCTTCCAAACAAAAGAAATGGCTATGAAACTGTTGAAACTGAAAAACAAAATGGGGGTTACCATTTCCGAAATGTGGGTAGTGGTGGAGGAAAACGATATTCTTATTTGGATTAAACAGATCAATTTACATAAGAATCGGCAAGAATGGTGTCTGAAGCATTTTTAAAGGCTTTCGTTTTTGCTTCACATTTTTTTTCTCTTTTGCCGAACCTTGTAATTGCTCATGTACATGTTACATGAATCTGAAAACATAATTAACTAAGCACTTTTGCTCTTACTATGTTTTTTGCGAACGGTTTTCCTCAAAATTGTGAATTAATTTGTCAAATCAGCACATATTTGATTTTAGATACAGGAATAAATTTTTAAAATCTTAAACTTAGTTGTATTGTTTAGATTTTGTATCCCTTTTACTAGGACAGCAATTTTGAAACGTGTTAGTGATTGTGAGAATTCAAATAAAAACAGTTCCCTTCTAGAAATTCGGAGCACCGGCAGAGTCATTACCAGTAACATAGTAAGTCTTGTCTAATGACAGATTTCACTGTAGCAGCAAAATATCTTCCAAAGCCATTAAGAAATGAAGTAAAAATCTCTAAAAGAAATTATACTTTAGTAACAGACTAGACAAAATATATAGACAAATTACTTTGTAGATATCTTTATTTGTTTTTTACTTATTTATTAATTTATTTATTTCAGAAATAATCCAAGGATTTTAAAATAATGGTGATTTACCTCATAAAATATGCTAATTATATGCCATTTATAGTAAAAAATAAAGCGAAAATGTACTACTGAATTCTAAATGCAGATGAGAGCAGCTAATTTTTTTCATCTACTATACATAAAACTGTATTTTTAATGTAAAAATATGCAGGTGATTTTTCATTTATTTATTATTATTATTACTTGTTTTTATATTAGATATGTGATGTGTGGTGAATTCTAAAAAAATGCAACATTTAGTCAATTTTAAGTAGAATGATATGAGTACAATCATTTTTAGTTATTTTTCTTTGCATGAATATTTTTAACAATTTTCAATAGCAAATTAAAAAATCATGCATATTTTACGTGATTTTGCTATCTAATTAGTCTAAATGCACCTTCGACAGAGCCGAACTCAAAAAATGGGAAAAAGGGATCATGAAAGCTATTGGAAATTCATAATCAAATATGTTTTACTGGATTCTTCGTGTACTAGTAGTAGATTTAGACCTTTATTTGCATTATTTTTTGACGTCCAAAAACACAGATAGTTTCTTGATAATTGCACAAAATTAAGAAAAATTGCTTCCCTTGTAATATCATAGCAAGCCTAAATGTTTCTCAAAAGTAAATTAATATGAATAAAAAATATAACTAACTTTTAAAATTTTGGCTTAAATCTTCTAGTATCTATTTCGGGAAAGTATTTTGTTTTGGATTTTCTAGTTCTCCCACATTAGAAGTACCATATTTTTATAAGGGTAGGGCATTTTAGACGGGTTTTGACAGGCCCAGGGACGTCATTTCGAATTTTTCCGGGGGGGGGGAAGGGTGCATACACAATGTAAAATTTACCAAAAAGTGGCAAAAATCACGCCCACTTATATGCCAATACATTGATTTCCGAAAGTCAGGGGGGGTCAATTGAACCCCTGAGCCCCCTAAATGGGAATTTTAATTTAACTGTTTACTCTTCCTGTCTCTTTCGCGTCGTTTTTGTCCTATGTGTTTTCATAAATAAAATCGTTTTCTGCTTTGAGAAAAAGGTCCTTTTTCGAAAATTTTGCTTTTTAATGTTATTATTTATGTTTTTACTTTCTTAACCCAAAGGTATTTGTTTATTTCTTCTCTCTTAAGGGTTAGAAAACATGTTTCTAATACCTTTGGAATTAGAATAATATGTATAAGTAAAATATATTTCCAATTTTTTAGTGCTGCGTAAAATGGACATATTTTACTGTTCTTCTTATTCTTATTCTCTACACTACGTGATTTACGAATAATCTTTTGGAATTCATGTCCTTTTGAGAAATCAATGTTTTTACTCATAAATGGGAGTGGTCTTTGCTGTTTTCCGATGAAATTGCAGTGTGTTTTTAGCCCCCCCCCCCTCGGAAAAAGTTGAAATGACGGGCCTGGTTATGGGGTTTATGGAGACTTCATTTTAGGCAGTCTCGTTCTTCTGGGAACTCCGTCGCATTTGAAAAAAATGCACTATCCCCGTAGGGGGGCACCTCTGGAAAAATGTATTATTTAATGTCCTGAAAGTAGATTCAAATAAATTTTGGAATCAAATACCAGTTCTATTTACAGCATAAATGCCCTCAATATCGTAATTAATGTACCGTTGTACTTCATATCTGGCGACAAATTATTTTAATCTATTCGACAGCTGCAACTCGTCCTATGCAGTGACATTTGCACTGTGAAACTCTCGTAGACTCAGGCCAGCTGGACTCGTTCGCTTTCCCTGTAGTGACATTTATATCTCCATCAAAAGTCTAATTTTAACAAGGTTGTCCTTACTGTAGTTTGGCTTCCGCCTTTTCAGAAAGAAACTGGTACTCTCTAAGCATAGGTATGACTTTAATTTGTTCCAACTTCTATTGATTGCTTAGTTTTGTTTATCTGGATCTTTTTTCTAAAAGCATACATTTATAGATATACATTTATATAGCTATATTCAAAATATCTTAAGCAAAATTTTAGGAACGTAAATTTTTAATAAAAGGCAAAATTTGAAAGATATGAAGTTAAATGTTAACCAAACTGTAAAATCATAAAATAGAAGAAAAATGAATTTCGGTAGAGCAAGAAATTTTACTAATATTAATTTAATATTCATCAAAGGCACAAAAAAATATTTTTTTCTTCTTTTGTTTAAAGGTGGATTTCTTAAAAAGAAAATCAACTGCAAAACTACAATTGTGCATTTCTGCACACAGCAATCAATATAAGAAAATTTCATGTCGAATGCATATGAAAAGAAGTCACACATTTCTTATAAACAAAATTGTGCAAGTGCAAGTTTTTATTGCAAAATAATAAAAGCTGTTGCAGAAATGCTAAAGAAAATCTTTTGGAAAACATTCCGACATTCAAACTGTAGAATATTTTCTTTTCACGGAATGAAAAATTACTCTCTCTTCTGAAATTACCAATCTATCATGCATTGAAGAAATAAATCTTAGAAAGTTGAGCGGTATTTTTTTTCCTGCTATAAAGACTTGGTAAATGTCAGACTTCAGATTTTCCGGTACCACTAGTACTGAAGCTTGAAACACGGTAAAAAAAAATAAAATTAAAATGAAAAAAATTGTGAGCGATAGACTCTTCCCCACAGTTTCAAATTAAAAAATAAGTAGGCTGAAGACTTAAATTCATTGCATGATCAGCTGTAAATCTTATGTTCAAGCATGAACCTTATTTTTTATAAACTAAATTCCACTATCTACAATTTTTAGGAATTGAACAAAACACTTTAGTGATTTTCTCCCTAACTAGAACTTATATCGTCATTACTTTTAATTCTTTTCCAGACAACTTTGCATGCAATGCTATTAACTGTACTTCAGATACTCCTGAGAGAAGTTTATACGTAATAAATCGTGTTCACAACCGTTAGGAGTTGTTTTTAATAAATGCATTATTATATTACTACGTAAGTGTATAATTATATTACTACGTTTGAGGCTGTGTGAAGATATTCAAACTTTTTCCAACCGTTTTATGAGTTTTTCTACAATATTTTTAGCAATAAATATTTATTACTTTTATCACGATTTAACCTGTAAATGGTAACATCCCTCCAACTCACACTGCCAGTAACATCCGTCTATGAGACTAAGTTTATTTTGTCTTCTGCATTTGGGGTGTAGAAGTCCAGTTAAAAATTCGTGTTCAGTTTTTATGAAAACTTTATTAAATTAAATATGACAATATCAATAAGGATCACAAACGAATTGAAGAGCACAAAAATAATTTATGACAATATAATACAATACAAACGAAAATAGAGATATAATTAGAATTTTTTAATATTTAAAAATGTAATAAAATAAAAGAAGATTTATATATACATGATTCGGAATCAATTAAAAGAAAAACAAAGTTACAAATTTAGTACACACATATTACATATTTTTTGGAGCATTCCAAACAAAAAAAATTTTTCAAATTTTTATTTTCAAATTGCAAAATTATAGTGAAGCACGAAACTTTCATCAGAGGTAAACAAACACAATCAAGGTGATGGATCAACTGAATCTTAGCTGAATGGTGGACGTTTCAACCTGACGTTTACGCCGTCATGCAGCAAAACTGTTAAGCTAACCATCCTATAGACGGATATTACCATTTACGGGTTAACAATGGTATCACCTAAGTTAGAAACTAACTCATTAGCTTTAGTAACTAAGTCTTAGTGACACTAGAAAAACGCAATAGTTAACTCTATAGTTACTATAAATAGTTACTCTAAGTTATATAAACTAATAATATTTACTCTCTCTAATAGTTACTCTAAAAACTTTACGTGTTTTCATTACTAAATAAGGCTATTGGAAACATGACTTCATTGCATATGCTATCGATATAAACCATAATAGCAATTCCGTCGTACTCTGAAAATGTTAATATTTTATCTGTCTCATTTATACCTTGAATGTAGCTATTTTTCTCAATAATTAAATACCAAATCCTTTTTATATCTTTTTAAAACAGTCGTCAAAGTTTTAAACAAAATCATCACCTATTTAAATATCTGTCTTATTAGGAAAAAAAGAAGGAGGAGGGACATGACTGGAGTTCGCCAAAATAGTGTTTCTTAACCGGTACTAAGCGAAAATTCGTAAGGTGCAAACGATAAACGATCAAAAACAAACTGAAGTTATACTGATAATGCTAGAATTTGATTGCGACAAAGGTTTTAGTAATATCTTGTAAATATGTGTTAAAGAAAGAGTAATATCATTGAAACACAAGGCTTGCAATCCTTGTTAATTAAATTCAAGATAGATATTGAATGGGAACACAAGCAGTAGACATTGCTATGAAATACTTTCTGTGTTTTACGGCAACACAAGGAAAAGAGTTTCCGAGTTTGACTTACATACAGAGCAAGCATGGTAACAATCCAATGTTGAGGATGATTTTTGCTGTATTTGACCCGCTGTTCTTACTGTTTCCTGAGATTTTTTTCAACTTTTATGAGTAATTAAATTTTTTCCTAAAATGTCCACTAAAATGAAATTTCTTGTTGTTAATACAGATTACATTTTTATAACTAAAACTTAACAATTTAACTAACGTTGTTTCTCATTTCAATAAAACTAAAGTATTTTTAATGGGATACGCTTAGTTAATAATAGACAACAAGGGATTTGTGGATTGATAAAGTTTGAGAACCCCTGCTCTAGTACTACTTTAAATACTTTTTGGTCGAAAAGTATGTGTGCTCATTAGTGCTGGAAATATAAATGTTCCATAAATGCTCTGCAAAAAGTATAGGCGTAAATATACCTCCACGGCTGTTTGAAATGCGGCAATGAGAATTTGATGAGTCGTTATTAGTATTTTTTCGATTAATATATTTTCTATTAATATATTTCTCTATTAATATATTTTCTATTGATATACAGGGGTTGGACAAAAATATGGAAACACCTAGTGAAATGCATGTTTGAAAAGAATGATTGATTTCAATGAAATATGTAAGTGGCACTGGCGTTTTCGTCTACTGACGCTACTCATACAACTTCGTAAATATGTTGAACAGTTCAGTCGTTGTCGGAGCACTGTTATGTGAGCTTGACATTGCATTATGTCAGAGCTAACAGACTTCGAAAGTGGGTAAATTGGTGGAGCACGTATGGTAGGTGCTTCCGCAAGCAAAGTAGCCGAAGTGTTTAATGTTTCAAGAGGTACTGTATCGAAGATTTATTCCACATATTTGAAATGCAGAAGAACATCATACGCTAAATCACAGCGCGGACGAAACTGTGTGCTTAGTGAACGTGCCAGACAATCATTGAGGGCAATTGTGACAAAAAATAAGAAGACCACAGCTGCAAAAGTTACTCCTGAAATGAATGTCATGTTATCAAACCCTGTGAGTACCAAAACAATTAGAAGAGAGCTTCATAAAGAGGGAATTGCTGGCTGTGCTGCTATTGAAAATTAATTCATCAAGGATGCTAATGCCCGAAACAGGAAAAAGTGGTGTTTAAGTCATATATAGGGTAGTGGAAGAAGGTAATATGGCCTGGTGAGTCAGTCTTCTTTCACATTGTTTCCCGCTTCTGGCAGAGTTTACGTCTAGAGAACGCCATCTCAAGTCTATAATACAAACTCCTTATTGCCAAGAGTGAAATATGCCGGGGCTTCTGTGATGGTTTGGGCAGCCATATCGTAATTCTCTTCGGGCCCCATGATAACTTTATCAGGGCACATGACTGCCAAGACTTATGTGAACATTTTGGCCGATCAAGTCCATCCCATGGTTCA
This sequence comes from Uloborus plumipes, assembly GCA_038373865.1. Classification (NCBI taxonomy): domain Eukaryota; kingdom Metazoa; phylum Arthropoda; class Arachnida; order Araneae; family Uloboridae; genus Uloborus; species Uloborus plumipes. The sequence goes on from JAXGGA010014029.1 coordinate 14,648, forward strand.
AATTTTATTCCCCAATGGTGATCGTGTCTTCCAAAACGACAGCACTACTGTTCACGCAGCTTATATTGTCCAGGACTGGTTTTCTGAGCACGATGATGATTTATCACATCTCTTCTGGCCACCACTGTCTCCAGACCTGAATATTGTCCAACCTTTGTGATCTACATTGGAGCGGAAAGTGCGTTCTCGTTATTCACCGAAAACATCGTTATCTGAACTTGCCACCGTTTTACATGAAAAATGGTACAATATTCCCTTGGCAGACATACAGGAACTGTATTTATCCATTCCGAGAAGACTGCAAGCTGTTTTGAATGCCAATGGGTTTCCTACACCATATTAGACAAGGAAACGTGTCTTTTTTAAGGTGTTTCCATATTTTTGTCCAACCCCTGTATTTTCTATTAGTACAGTGCGACGTGCCGACCACCTTGTCTAGTGATCAGAGAAGTCTGGCTGGAATGGATAGGTCCCCGGTTCGAATCCCTGCTCGGGCATGGATGTACTTTCTCTCTCCTGTCCTTGTCCTTTCTCTGTGCGAATAAGTGCGTTATGAATGGCAGCCTGCCCTATAAACGGGTCCTATGGCATGTGTGTTGGCAAAAAGTATAATGGATTTTCAATTGATAGCACGAGATTGTGGGAGGTTTAGGCAACTTGTCTTTTGTCTCGTGTGCTCGTCCAAACTAATTTATTGAAAACCCTCTTCCAATTCTAGCCAAGCTATGTGACAGAATTAGCAAAGTTATACCAACTTATTCAAAAAACTGAAGAAGAAGAAACTAGCAACAATTAGAAGAGATGAATAATTACAAAATAATGATAGAGATGATAGTAAAATCATTCAGCCGAGGAAGAATCTCAAGCTTGCTTTTCCAAATTCTGCTTTTTCATCTAAATTACAATTCTCATTACCTTAATTCTACAGTGGACAAAAAAAAAAGATTTTTTTCAGTTATTCATCTATATGTCTAATAAATGGAAATTCAAAGTTTGAAAAAAAATTGTGGTGCATGGAGCATTTTGAAATTTTGTTTAAAAAAATTTGAAATTTTAAATTTCATAAAAAGTATTCATTGGTTTTGCACCATTTTTTTTTTTTTTTTTTTTTTTTTTTTAAGGGTTTTTTTTTTTTTTTTTTTTTTGTATGCTCTGAGATATAGTAAATATACAATCAAAAAGCACACAAAAGTTTAGACATATAGATCAATAATTTAAAAAATCATTTTTTGTGTCCACTGTAGCCTTAAAATAAAATGAAATGGTTTTAAGTCTTACCCAAATATCTCTTCACCATACCGTTACTGCTTCTATTACAAATTTTAAAAAATGTTATAAGTCTGAGATAGTGGAGGGAGGGGCGTGCTCTTAAATCTTGCCGGGGGGAAGCACCTAAGTCTATGTACGCTACAGATTAGCATTAACCTATAAAACTCACGTTTTAATTTTGGGTTTTTTCCCCTCTAGACCCGATTCCATAGAAGAAAGTTTTACAAAAATGAAAGCACTCTATCTCCATTCTATTTTACCTTCATGTTAATTTTTTTCTTTTTTCTGGGGATATCGGTTAAAGCAATAATAAAAATTAAGTTGTTAACCATTATTAAAAAAATTATTAATAAAAAACCAGTTCGAGGTATTCATGAAAGAAATGTCTTTTCTTAAAAAGTATTTCCTAAACAGGCCTATCCACAGTATCCTTTCAATAGAGGAAGAATGATAAAATAAATTTCATGAGGGGAAAAAATGAACAGTGAAATAATTTAACGACAAAGATAAGATTTTCTTCAAAATAAATCCCCAAAACGCTTTAAAAGGAATTTAAAAAACTAGATAAAAATCCTGTCTATCATATTCAGCTTCAAAGTTTCAAGAAACTGCTCATCCCTCATATTGTCACCAGTTGGATCGATAGCAACAAAAGTATTCTAGCTCTCATCTTAAAAAGTAAAGCATGAAAGTTGGCAGATCCAAACTTTGATCTATTGAAATCTTAGTGATATTTTTATGTGAAATATAAAAATAACACTAATAATGTTCGTCTTTTATGAGGTGGCGTCGTTCTTCACAGCAGAAAACGAGGTCATACAGTGAAACTTATGGTCGTCACCTTATTTTGGGAGGTCGTGATAGATAAAATGCTGCTCTATATATCTTGCCAAGTTTAGACTAAGCGTTTAAGCCTTTTCTTTTACGAAATGTCCTCTTTGATTGGATTATTTACATTAGTTTCAGCTGGAATTATTATAAGTGACTTAAAATAACTCGCCTTTCTGGTGATTATGTAATAGCATTATATTTATTCATGCAGTGTTATAAACCTCTGTCGGATCAAAACTATGTCAAGACTTTATTAAAATAATTCATTGCATATGATGACATTAGATGATTATTTTCATTCAGTAGCGAGGCGTGACTTCAAGCGTCAGTCATCGCTAACTTTCAGGTCCCTAAAGAAATATACCAGACCATATGTTTCACTCAGGGGTGTTTGTAATAAGAAATTTCTGAAAATTTTGGGCTGCCGTTTCCGAAAGTTAATTTCTCAGTTTTCGAAAATTTTGAACTGTCGTTTCTGATGTCCATTATTTGGTTCTTTTTTTCATTGCTGAAGAATAACAATATTGCAATGTGTTTAAAAAAATGATATATTGCTACAGATTTTTACGAATGTGTGTGTGAGGGGCAGGGAGGGGTAAGCTCCTCATACTTTCAGAACATTTCATCAAGTCTTCAGAAAATTTTACTTACCTTGTAAAAATCTTGGTTCACAGATGCTTCTTTTTCAATTTGAAAAGTTCAAGCTTGCTGAAATGCAAAGCTCGAACGGCAACGAGCACTACTTTTTATGAAAAACATTTATAATTGAAACTAAAAAGAGACTAAAAAAACAAAACCACGCACACATATATTCGTTTTTGAAAGTTCGATGAAGTTCCAAAACACAAAAGGTAACAGTATTTTCCCCTATGCAAAACTACTGTAGTTGCAAACAATATTGTCTTCGACCCGTCGGGCTCATATTGGCGCCATCGTAAGATAACCGCAACCCCTTTTTTTTGAAAAATGAGACGCACCGAATTGAAAAAAAAAAAAAAAAGAATGAACGAAACAGGAGAAAAAAATCTCTACCCCTCCGCATCCAACCCCCACGATCCGCCAAAACTGAGAGTTGCCAGTAAAAACAAAATGCTTTGCACATAAAATTTCCGCGGGTAATCGCCGATGACTCGTTTTGCATTTAAGGGAAGCTGTGAAAGAATCTGATTGGCTGAAATGGCTGACAAGCGAAAAAATATGCGCGCGCACACACAAAAGCGATGCGATATCTTTAGCGATGAGTGAAGGTCAAAACTAATCGTTTACTCAACAGATGGCACCACTAAAATAAAATTATTTGGAATATTAAATGATCCGAAAAAATAATCTGAAAATAAAATTTTAAAAACTTTAATTCTTCCAGTGCAAAACGAGGTTTGCCTTCAGGTCATCGGCGAATCGTTCGATGACTTGAGACCTCGCTACTGTTTTCATTGAAGCTGCTTTTAAAAGTAACTATCAATAATAGTTACTTATCTTTGCAACTAACTTTTTTGTTTTAATGACCCCAAGTTGATAAAATAAACTTTGTAGTTTCTTCACATTCTGCGGAATACATTCTATGACTCATGGCGTCAGAGATACGTAGTTACTTTACTTACCTTAGCTGAAAAATGCCCCCATATGTAATGCTTCTCAAGCTATCATAATAGCCCTAACTGTTCATATCACCATTTAAAAAATAATGGTAAAAGTATGAAAGGCTCATTTATGCTGTTAAAGTCATTAAAAAATGCAGTTTCCTTAGCGTTATCTTTTTTTTTTTTTCTGCATAAAAATTTAGATATTTACTTTTATAATACTTCCATTGCTGAAATCAGTTTTACAGTAGAAAGAATGTTAACGCTGAAGTTATTTCTCCAATTATCAAATAAAATTTTTTATCGCTGCTTCACATTTGAAAGAGCACAGCCGTTGTAGATATTTTTAATGATCCCATAATTATAATCTATCAGAGTTGCTTTGTAAGTCCACAATATTTCTAGAATAACTTGAACATTTAAACGCATTTGTGGAACAAACTCCGAGAGCCTAAATTTTAGTGTTTTGTTCTAATATATATTGCTGTATAAATATGAATTTTTGGATTACCAATGGAAAAACTAATGGAAAAATTTTTAGTGGAAATTAAAGCAGTACTATCACGGGATAGAGGTGCTCAAATGATGTTTTTATTGTCATATATAAGTATAAAGAAAGTGGTTTATAACAAGACCTAATAAAAATATACCCAAGCCTATATCCCCTTATCTTATCATTATTTTTAAAATTAATATGACAGGGATCCATAATACGACGCATAAAAGTTATTTTGATAGTTTTAATAAATTAGAGATTCATAAATTAATTAACACTGTAGTTTAAATTAATCATTCGTCCCTCCCTCGCACTGTCTCCACAAAAGATTGCAACTTTAAGAATTTATTTTTACATTATTGAAAAATGAATGCATTGTTTTTTTTTTTTTTTAATAATTTGCTTTTCTGTTTAAATACACTGTTAAAACTAATGGTTGCAATTGGCACCTTTCCAGGGTGAAACGCTTGTAACATCAGCGGCACCCAGTAGGGTGCCGAGATTTCACCGTTGGCTTGGGTGAAAAACCGGCACCCTCAATTTAACGAGCAGCGCGGGTGAAAGATGGAACCGTATAGGATAGCATAATGGCACCCACACTGTTCACTATTGCAGATCCCCCCTGTGCTGTGTGCGTTTTTGTTTTTCAGTTGTGTTTACTTTTATTTATTATTTTTATTCACGAAGTCTTGGTACGTTTTCACCTTTTATTCCGATTTGAAAATGATCGAAACTTGTAATTAAAGGCATTTTCTCACAGTTCAGACTTTCCAACATATTTTAAAGAATTTATGATTTGGATTCAACTCAGTAGTTTTAAGAGGGAAGGTATTTTTTGGACCCCTTTCAAATACAAAAACATTCAGTTATATTTTCGATCAATAAAAAAATTGAATCGTTTCATTAAATTCTAAACTTTTAATCAAGAGTAACATATTGATACGTATGAAGAGTTCGACATTTGAATATCTTTATGGAATAAAAGATAGGGGTACTTGGCGAAATACATTTTAACAATCTATTCATTTCAAAGATGGAACAAAACAAAGTAAGCTCTAGCAATAACGAACTCAGTATTCGCTATCAATAACGCCAACGAAAGATATTAGCGAAAGCACGAAATGCAAATACATAAACGCATAATAAAAACAAATAAGAAAGAAAGAGTCGGGTAGAAAGTGTTTTTTTTTTTTCTTTCCTTCGCGTTCTGCTGCTTCCTGGCTGTGTCTACGCAGCAAAAGAGAATCGTTACACCAGAGATAATTTTCCGTTGGAACACTTTGAATTGCTTTTACATAAGTTGGAAAATCTTAGAACTATGATTAAATGCATGTACTTACTTTAGAATTCGAAGATTAAAATGAAGAAATAATCCATTTTTGTAATAAACTCGAGGTGAAATCCAAGACTGTGAAAACACTGTATCGAGAATTCTGTCGTGTCGACGTAAACAAGATGTCCGCCATTCAAATGGTTGATGATGATGATGAGACCTCGGAGTCGCAATACGCAGGCGCCGCGATTAAAGGTGCCGTTTGGTACTGAGAGATGCCTCACTGAGCATGCGCAAGCCCAAAGGGTGCCGATGGCGCTCCAGAATTAGCATAATGCACCTTCTGAGAGGCCTTTTGGCACGGCAAGAGCATTTCAAATTCGCTATGGCACCCCATGGCACCTTCTTTCACTTCAGCTTTCTTATTGGCACCTCTGCGTCACCCGTAGTTTTAACAGTGTAGGGATAGATATATGAGATTCGTATAATTTATTGTTAAAAATATTTACCTTAAAGTAGGCGAACACCCTAATTTTTTGAAGAAACCTATTTTGAGACATAAAAAAAGTCAAAACATTCTTCCCAAGTAGCACACTTCGTTTTTTAAAGGTTGTAAAATGGTTATTAACGTTGTAACAGCCGCTTAAAAAACGTTTATAAAACGTTTAAAGGTTATTTGTGCTACCTGGGTTCTTTCTAAATCCAATTTTTAAAATTGATGAATTATTCAGAAAAATAGAGGAAATCTAATGAACGCAAATGCACTACATTTAACTGAAATAAATATTTTCTGTCTTAGTTTTCTCAAAACCGCGTTTTCGATACGCTAACAGCTCTAGCATAAAATGATTAACTTTACACATTTGAAACTTGGCAAAAATGGTTATTGGTTATATCACTGTGATATAAAGCTCTAAAAATTAGTGTACATGCAATATGTGGGTTTTAAACAGTAGTGTACTAAAGTAAGGTGACGAAAATCGTGTTTTTTTGAAGTAAAATTTCAAACGTTCAATCGCAAACCATATTTTTAGTTAATTATTTCCAAATTTCCAATTTTGGAGTGTCATTTCTTCCTGCGGTACTTAACAAAGAGATAGACACAAAAAGCTTTTTTAAATGTAAAGAAAATGAAATGTAAAAAAAATGAATACACTGAAAGTGTTGAGAAAACGGTAGATTTTTGCTAAAAAGAATTATTTTTTTTACGAATAAATTGTCGAAATGTGTTATTTATGTCATATTAAATAATCATTTTAAGTTTTAGAAAGGTGCAATGTATATTGAAGAAAAAAATATTTAGGGTGTTTGCCTACCTTAATATCATTTTTGAATGTTGTCCCACCTTTTTACCTCACTGACATGTCTCCTTCAACCAGAATGTTTTGGAAACTATCGCAGCATATTGCATTTTAAAAAAATTATTTTTAGTTCCATTGTTCTCAGACGGAAAGTTTGATATAGAGTGGACTGAAAGTTTTTTTTATTTTTACCTCATCACTTTCTACTGAATACAGGTAAATATTAAAAATTTCTTAATACTATTGATTTATAAGTACTTAAGTATAGTTGAAGGCCACTAAGTCTAATCTTAGTTCAGATAAGTGTTCAAAAATAAATGGCCATTTTGTGTGTTATAATTCCTCACCTCCTCGCAATCAGTCTCTAATATTCCTCGTAAGTGAAGGAGTAATATAACTTAAAGATAGTGAGAATTCAGGCTATTTTTTTATAGGATTAAAATTAAATTATTGCTGTAGTAAAATAAGTACTAATCAACAGAATTTTTTCCGTGTTTCACAAACAAACAAATCACAAATTTATTACCATCACGCATCACCATATAATGCGCATTATACTATAAAACAAAATGGGCAAAAAGAAATGAAGGGCAAGGGGGAAAAAATATGAAAGTCACTTTTTCGTCAATTCTGAGATATTAGGGGCGATGAAGGAGCAATATCATCTGGTAGAACAACAAGGGGGGAAAACGATGAGAATGTTCGAAATGTGCAAGAAAACTCTATTAACTACACAAGGAGTTACGAGAAATCAAACTTTGTTCTTCGTTTTTATCGTAATCGCTTTTCGGTCACTTTCATCCTTTTCCCCCCTGGCCCTTCAAATATGACTGAAAATAGCCAATATTTTCCCTACTATAGATGAGCTCAGATTAACTCATCAAAAAATTAACCATGAGCTTTTAACAAAGTTGATATTTAAAAATTTCGTAATCCTTGTTTGATGTAGTTGAAGAGAATCCTCCATTTAGCGTAAAGAAAAATTTTCTAATTTGCAACTAACTTGAAACCTCACTAAAATTCTAAGGATATATTTCCGATACTTATCCACTACATATACGAAATGCGAATATGAAGCTTAAATTTGCAATGATACTCTCTTAGTTTATCCTCTTTGTTTTCCAGCCCCCCCCCCCCTATCTTTTCTTTAGTTATTTATTCCTTTAACCCAGAGAAAGGGAAAATCACGTTTTTAAACTGCATTAGTCCGACACCTAAGAATTTACTCCCCGCTGATCTCCACCTCCTTTTGAATCCATCAATATTGTTGGTCAACCACTCAAAAGTCACTTGCATGTTTTCTATCGATGAAATATAATTTATTTCACTTTGTAAATCACAGTAAATGTTTGGAGATTTCTATCATTGTTTCATTCCTACCAACGTAAAGAAACTTGAAATTCGGTGCCTCGAAATTCTAGTTCGCTCAAAACTAAAATTGTCACAACGCGCCATTGCTTGCCGTAAACAAATTGACATCCACTCTATTTCTTATTTCCTGATGAATTATACTCCAATTAAAATACTGTATTAATTTCACGAAATAATGTACCCATCACTGTAAATCTATCTCTGGCTACATATTTCATACGCATATTTTGTACTCTAATTAGACTTTTGTGAACCCCCCCCCCCCCTGTGAGTATTGATAGTTGTTTGATTTCTGTCAAAGTGGGTCATTGCTTGGAAAAAAGATGTAGAGGAATAACTTTTTAATACAATTAAAAAAAGACTAAAGTATTTAGAAGCTCTTAACGATATTTATGTATACTTTAGAAAAATACATCAAGCCTGAATGACCAACAGTAATCCAAAATTAAAACTAACTTCAAAATGGTTAATGGGCTATATAAGAATAACCTTTTAAAACAAATAATTTATTATAAAAAAAACTCTCTTTGCATAGCATAAATCTAGATTTGTGCATGGTCCACCTGATCTTAGAAGCTTAAACAACAGGGGGTTATTTATGATTGTCGGCATTTCATATGCAGGATAGGGGATTCGAGTAAATGGCATTTTCCGAAAGAAAAAATCACAATGGGTGGCTAATATTTCGACGACGTAAAGGTAGTAGAACTGTACCACCTCCCCCAAGTTACGCACTTTCATCATAGGAAAATCATATTTGTCTTATTGAACAACATTGCATGTGCGTATGCTATATTCCTGTTGAAAATAAATCTAAAACGTTGACAACGACTCATCGTTACTTTCTGAATTGGTATTTTCAAATGCATTGTAGTTTATTAGTATTTTATTAGAATTTAGTATTGTAGTTTATTAGTATTTTATTGGAATTTAGTATTGTAGTTTATTAGTATTTTATTAGAATTTAGTATTGTAGTTTATTAGTATTTTATTGGAATTTAGTATTGTAGTTTATTAGTATTTTATTAGAATTTAGTATTGTAGTTTATTAGTATTTTATTAGAATTTAGTACTGTAGTTTATTAGTATTTTATTAGAATTTAGTTTATTTTATATTATTTTATTAGAATTTAGTATTGTATTTCTTGGCTAGTCGTGAATGACTTTTTGAAACAAAACATTAGATTTATTTATTTATTTTCTTTTTTTCTTTTTTTTAGTTTATTTCTTCTTTTCATTTTTTTTTTCTTTTTAATATTTTTAACAAATGACGGAACGCAAGAAAGAAGCTTATCGTGTTTTTTTTTTTTACAGTTTTGATCGCGAAAACATAATAACGAATTATTCATCTTTAAGTTTTATTCGACCGAAATGCATACATTTCTAACAAAATAAATAAAGTTATACCGTAGGATGGGGTAACTTTGGGACTGGGTGGGTAACATTGGGACAACGGGTTAATTTTAGTTTGCAGGATTCCCTGAGGGACACACTGCGTAGGTTCAATCTGCAAACGCATTCTTTGTTTAGTTCTGTACCCTGCCACTACCTGGTGGCAGTTTTCAGAACCAGTTTACTACCACGTTGTGACAGCCAAGTTTTATGTCTTGCCATTTTTTTTCACAAAACTCTTGTTTTGTTGAAACTTTCTCTTCTGCCTCAAGAACTGTGAACAGTGAACTTCAGATCACTTTCAAGTACGTATACACAATACCAAACATCTTCCTAAGTATCTTATATAGAATTAACAATGTTATTAAAGCATTTTGTTTTGTATAACCTATAAACTAAATTTTCAGCTCTTTACAGGGTAATTTTGGGACAGTCCCAAAGTTTGTATGGAAGGTTTTTTTATAATAGTTGTTTTTTTTTTTTTTTTTTTCAGCGTTGCTTTGGACAATAAAATGCCTAGAAATTATAAAAGAGCTTTTGGCACACGGCCCTACAGAAATTACACTGAAGAAAATTTACTAGAGGCTTTACTAGCAATAAAGAACAAGACACTGTCGATCCGAAATACAATTTGTACACACTCTTGTATACCAATAATACCTTGTCTTTTCTTAGGTAGATAATGCACTTATACAATATTGTGGTGTAACATTGGTACAAAGTCATGTTTCTTGCTATTTCTAATGGAAATAATGCACTGTCCCAATTTTACCCCAAATTAGTGGGGTAAGATTGAGACAGTTTAAAATATTTTTTAATAAAATACCCTTGTTCCTAGAGTTATGGTCTTATTATATTTTGTTAGAGGAAGACAGGCTTTACATATTAATAATTTTTTCAGTAACCTAACTTAAAAAATAAAAAAAGAAACAGCGTAAAACTTTGAAAAGTGTCCCAAAGTTACCCCATCCTACGGTAGTAGGAATTATGTGTACACTGTTAGAACCAAAGGTGACTTACGGGAGCCAATTTCCATCCCAGGGTGAAAATACGATGTCATAGGGCGCAATGATAGCTTGGAATAGGAGTTATCGTGTCGAAAAGCATCTCCAGGGGTTGCTTGAGGTAAAAAAAAAGTGCTACTGACACCCTAAAGGAGGTATATATGGAACTTAAGCATGCTCTGCTCTGCGACACAACAGACATACACTGGTTTTAACAATACTGAATTATCGTGTAGTTTTCTGACTGAGTTTAACAGACAGTTTCTGTTACGAATCACACCACATCTTTTCGTTTCGTTCATTTCACTATCACAATTTCCTAATTGAAAGTCTACTTAGAAAAACGTTTCATATATATCGCAAACAAATATGCATAATTTATGGCATCATCACAAATTCATTTATGTGCATTTAATAACTTCCGCTTGGAGAGACAACTTGATTTCACTGTACGCATTATTAAGCTGGGTATGAAAATGCCTGCACCATTCAATACAACTGCTTTCGAAAAAACACGGATCTCTGATGTGCTCTGTAAAAAACTAATGAGACAGTATTTTTTTGAGAACATTGTGTTTTTTTCATCTGTACACTCTAAGGATTCAGAAAAATATCACATTTTGTAGTCCCCGAAGTTGGCAAACGAAACCATGTTTCTAAGATTCTTTTTTGCCTTCGTTTCCCACAGACTACTTTAATAAAACTGTCAGTGGCGTATATAGGTTTTTATTTTGGACGGGGCCATATAAACACGCTTACCCCTCACCCCCCCCCCCCAAACTTTATTTCTTTTTTTTTTTTTTGTAATTATTGTAAGGCTCGAAGAAACTTTCAAAATTGAAGTAAAATAGTGTGATTTTTGGTATAGATAGGGAATAAGGGAGTTTTCGATTCCCTCCGAGACATTTTTTTAAATTGAAGTTAATGTTATGCCATCTTTGATGACGTTTGAGGTTCAGCACTCCTCTCGGAAACTTACAGAAACTAATACTCTGAATGAGCAATTTTTGGCTATCTTTTTTGACGTTAAGGGAGTTATGAAGACTCGAGACTTGAAATATTTCGACACTGCAGCACAACTCAGGATATGTTTGGTTATGATAGAGTAAAGGAGAAAGAGAGGAGGTTCCATTCTGATTTTTTTTTTTTTTTTAACTGAAGTCCATTTCAAGTAATCTTCTGGAAAGAAGAGTTCAGAGATTCCCCCGCTGAAAGATTTTTGAAATATAGAAACGCAATTACGAATTCTCGTTAGAGACGTTAAGAGACATGGGATGGTTAGGAGCCTCCCTCTGAAATTTTTCAAAATTGCAATCTTAACCGTGTAATTTTAGACCATCTTTGGTAGTAACGTTATTGAGAGCTCTCCTCCAGAAATGTTTCGAAATTAATGTTTTAACAAGTTAAATTAAAAATTTAAAAAATGACCCGACCCTGATTGCCGACCTCATACTTAAACGAACTTCACTGGTCTAAAGGCAATTTAAATTTAAATATATTTAATTATTTTCGGGAAGACATGGTAAACACGGAAAAGGAAAGATGATCCTTTTTAGTAAATTTGCTAGTCGCAAAGACAGAATAAAGAAGTTTTGATTGTAAATCCTTTTAAAATCCTTATACTAAAATCAATTAGAAGTATTTTACTTGTTAACAGAAACTGGCAACAGATAAATATTTTAAATCATTGAGTTGTCTTTCCTTGTCGACCACCAATGACATCAGTTTGCAATCGCGTGAATAAGGGGTTAACAGCATTTGGTAAAAATGGCAAAGTGGGCGAGAAGAAGATAATGTGGAAGTTCCAACCATTTTATTAGAAGCAGAAAAAATTCTCTTTCTTTGTTTTAAATTTTCAAGTACACTGCTCAAAACAACTGAAGGATATTGAGATTTTGGGTTGATTTTGCACCTAAAGACCATTTTGGCTGATTGATACATAATCGACTACGTACGTAGTAAGCTATAAGAGATAAAAATTACATTAGTTTGGCAGAAAAAAATGCTTTTAATTCAGCTTTTAGGTACAAAAGGGAAAAAATACATTTTCTGAAAATTAGAAAAACAAATTAAAAAAAGGGTTTCCTTTGAAGAAAACCACTTTTAGTAGAGGGTATGGTTTCCCCGGACAGCTAGTATCCGGGGAAGCAATGTTAAAAACCTCTGAGGCATGGACTCAATGAGGGTATATTGAGGGGCTGGGGCATTCTGCCCCACTCCTCCTGAAGAGCTGTTTCGAGTGCCTGGAAAGTTTCTGGAGGTGATAGGCGTACAGCCACTTGTCTTCCTAGGATGTCCCAAACATGCTCTATTGGGTTCATATCCGGGGAACACGCTGGCCATTCCATACGTACGGTTTCTTCTTCAAAAAGAAAATCATTCACCAAGTAAGCATGATGTGGCCTCCAATTGTTGTCCATTTAATTGGAGTCATCTGCAATTGCTGCAGCGTAAGGGACGACGATAGGTCTGAGGATCTCATCCCTACATCTGAATCTTTCTGAAGAAGTTAAAAAATAATGCCTTTTTCCTTCTCAGTACATTCCTTGTTAGTATTTAATCTCTGAATTTAACTATTGAGTTAGCAAAATTGTATGATGTGTACTGCTGACTACTGTAAATGTAACATGAAGGAAGCATGCAAATTATATGAAATTTACAGCATGCATTAGCGGAGGTGAGATAGGCAAATGATTATAATTTAAGCGTAGATGCACTTCACGAGCGCCTGTGGCGCCACCTTGAAAAGTATTTAAGGCTTGGAGATTTGGGCGATTTTAAGTTTGCCAATTGTGTTTTTCTTGTGGATTTTTCAAACAAAACGATTAATAATTGCATCATAGGAAACGGATATCATCTTTTGATCAAGTTCTGAGTTCGACAGAGGGAGGATATCGGCCTACCAAGATTATGGGTTATCTATCTTTCAGGGAAATTGGCACTCATGTTGGATAAATCAAACAACTAATGCGAATATGTGATCGTTGGATGAAGTAGGGTACACCGGACCGACATGGTGAATGACATCCACCTCGGGGCACCACTTCACTTAATGAAAGGCGCATGGTAGTGACGGATCGCTCTCACATCACGAACCATATCACAGCACGACGCCGTTTACAGCTGAGTGGTCCGTCTGGAAGACTTCCATTGCTTTGTCTACCCTTGATGCAGGCCCACAGACGTCTCCACCGCCAATGGTGCGATGAAAAAAGGATGTGGACAGCAGAATAGAATGAAATTGTCTTTACCTATGAGTCACACTTATGTCGCAACACCACGATGGTAAAATTTGAGTCTGGAGACACCTTGGAGAGTGGATGCTTAACAGCTGCGTTGTGCACCACCACACAGATTCTGCACCAGGCATTATGGTGTAGGGCGGTATTGGATATCACTCTCGCACTCGTTCATAAACATGAGTAATTTTCCTCCAACTAATGACTGGTAATTCAATAATTAAATATTTAAAACAATATTTGGTTAGCGAATTATCTGATCATGATGTACGTTTGATTTGCCTTCCATGTGAAACATTTCAAGAAGTTCCTCGGCGTATTTCCTTAATGAATGAGATTTTGCTTGTTTTAGTCCATGTTGGAACTTACATTATAAGTTAGAGATAATGTACTTTTAAGTCTTGTATTCTAAAGTATGATCATTTGTTCAAGGAATTACAACGTTTAAATTCCAATAATCAGATGGTTGTCAACGCTATTGTACCTGGTCTTACCGTCATTTTCCTGAGTGGTTGAGATCGTGTGAACTCATCACTGGGTCAGAATCACCGAATTTACTGCACAATTGGTTTTCTTGATCAATATCCCAGGTAGCACATCATACCGATCGACGTAGAAAAATGTGCAAAAAAAAATATAGAACTTGATTGTTTTCCGATGTCGATCTTCCGGAAAACGTAACACTTCTGATATATGGTTCTATATAGTTTCTGAATATAGATCTGGATTGTTTTCCGATGTCGATCTATGTAAAAAAATTACTCTTTTCGAACGTAGTTCTATATAAGTTTTTAATATAGAACTAGATTGTTTTCCGATGTCGATCTTCCGGAAAACGTAACATTTCTGATATATGGTTCTATATAGGTCCTGAATATAGATCTAGATTGTTTTCCGATGTCGATCTATGTAAAAAATTTACTCTTTTCACCCACTGGCGGGTTTTAATCGTGACTTCATTTTTGATCCGCCATTTTGGATCTATGATCGCCGCCATCTTGATTTTAATTATTTAATTAATTACTTAATTTAATTATTGATTGCTTAATTACTTTGAATTTGAAATTTTCATTCCGCAGGATTCGAACGCGGGTCCCTTGTGACTCCAGCCGGACATGCTAACCACGAGACGCTACCTGTTCTTATCGAGGGAGAAAAATAACACTTTAAAAGGAAATGTTTTTGCAGAAAGCGCCATCTATGAATGACTAAGGGCGCAAAAGTGATAAATTAACTTTATGGTGGTTATGGGGAAAAATAGTGGTGCTATCTATCGGGGAAAAGGGTCAGTAATGGAAATAATTCAATTTACTAAGGTGCTTGTAAAGGTATGGAGAAATAGTGGCGCCATCTAGTGATGATAATGATTCCTCTAAACCATTATTGAAAATTCATTTGTTTGGAAAATAATATTTTTCGAGGAAATAATATTTTTTCTGTGTGTTGGAATCGAACTCACCAAAAAAGGATCTGCGGGTGACAGTAGTTATGTTGACCGATAGAACCGCTCGCCCATAGATCCTTATCCTCACATGTGTTTTTAATGCTTATATGCAGACAAATACTAGCCCAGTATTAATATTGAAAGCTCATTCTAAATGTCAATTAAAAATAAAGATTATTAAAAAAAATAATGACAAAAAATTACAATCTCACTGGATTATATGTGTTGAAAAGTACATTTTACTAGATGTTTGATTTAAAACAGCTTCAATATTAAACGAAATGAAATTATAAATAATGTCGAAACAAAAATATATTTTGACATAGTTCTATGTTTAAAAGACACTGATTAGGGTAACTAAAAAAAAAAAATTCGTCTGGAAAATTTATTTGAGTAGCAGATAAAACAACGAATGGATCAAATGCAACCTGATTAATTTAAAAGTCAAAAAAAAAAAATAATAAATAAATAAATAAAAAAATAAATAAATATAACAAATTAAAAAAATAAATAAATAAAATAAATAAATAAATATATAAATAAATATATAAATAAATAAATATATAAATAAATAAATAAAATAAATAAAGATGGAAAGAAAGAAATAAAAAAGAATTTTCGAATGAGGTTGATATAAAACTTTATTCGATATATTTCTATGTTTTAAAGTCACGCAGAAGAACGTAAAACTATGTCGTTTTTGAATTATTTTTATTAATTGGAGTTTTAGAGGGTTTTTTTATTTATTTATTCATTCAGTTATTTTTTTGTAATGTGTTGAAAAGAACATTTTACTAGATGTTTGATTTAATACAGCTACAGTATTAAACGAAATTAAATTATAAATGATGTCGAAAAAAAATATTTTTTGATATAGTTCTTTGTTTAAAAGACAATAATTATGGTAAAACTAAAAAAAAAAAAAAATTCGTCTGTCAGATTTATTTGAGTAGCGGATGAAACAACGAGTGAATCAAATGAAGCCTGATTGGTTTAAAACGTCAAAAAAAAATAAACTAAAATAATAATAATAATAATGACAATAATTTAAAAAAATAAGGAAATAAATAATAAAATAAAAAATTAAATAAATAAATAAATAAATAAATAAATAAATAAATAAATAAATAAAATAAGTAAGTAAAATGAATAAAGATGAGAAGAAAGAACTAAAAAAGAATTTTCGAATGAAGTCGATATAAAACTTTCTTCGATGTATTTCTATATTTTAAAGTCATGCAGAAGAACGTAGAACTATGTCGTTTTAGAATTATTTTTAACAATTGGAGTTTTAGAGGTTTTCTATATTTATTTATTCATTTAGTTATTTTTTTGTAATGTGTGGAAAAGTTTATTTTACTAGATGTTTGCTTTAAAACAGCTACAGTATTAAACGAAATGAAATTATAAATAATGTCGAAAAAAAAATATTTTGATATAGTTCTATGTTTAAAAGACAATAATTATGGTAAAACTAAAAAAAAAAAAAAAAAATTAGTCTGTCAGATTTATTTGAGTAGCAGATGAAACAACGAATGAATCAAATGAAGCCTGATTGATTTAAAATGTTTTAAAAAAAATAATAATAATAACAATAATTTAAAAAATAAATAAATAAGTAATAAAATAAAAAAAAAAATAAATAAATGAAATAAATAAGTAAGTAAAATGAATAAAGATGGGAAGAAAGAAATAAAAAAGAATTTTCGAATGAAGTCGACATAAAACTTTCTTCGATGTATTTCTATATTTTAAAGTCACGCAGAAGAACGTAAAACTATGTTGTTTTAGAATTATTTTTAATAATTGGAGTTTTAGAGGTTTTTTTTATTTATTTATTCATTCAGTTATTTTTTTGTAATGTGTTGAAAAGAGCATTTTACTAGATGTTTGATTTAATACAGCTACAGTATTAAACGAAATTAAATTATAAATGATGTCGAAAAAAATTTTTTTGATATAGTTCTTTGTTTAAAAGACAATAATTATAGTAAAACTTAAAAAAAAAAAAATTCGTCTGTCAGATTTATTTGAGTAGCGGATGAAACAACGAGTGAATCAAATGAAGCCTGATTGATTTAAAACGTCAAAAAAATAAAAATAAAATAAAATAAAAATAAATAAATAAATAAATAAAATAAAATAAATAAATAAAAAAATAAATAAACACGAAAAACGAAAAATAATAACTAAAAAAATAAATAAATAAAATGAAAATAAATAAATAAATAAAACAAAAAATAAAGAAATAAAAAAACTTTAAAAAAAAAGACTTTTTGAATGAGGAACTTATTTTTTTTCGATATACTTTAAAGTCATGCAGAAGAATGTCAAACAATACCGATTTTGAATTATTTTTGATGATTGCAGTTTTAGAAGTTTTATTTATATATCTATGTTTAGATTTTTTTTTGTAATGTGTAGAAAAGCATGTTTAGTTCGAAACAGCTAAAGTATTAAACGAAATGAAATTAGAATTAATGTCGAAAGAAAAATATATTTTGATACAGTTATCTGTTTATAAGACAATGAGTAGGCTAAAACTAAAAAAAAAAAAATCGTCTGGCAGACTTATTTAGTAACAGATAAAGCAACCAGATAAGATCAAATGAGACTTAACTAATTTAAAGCGTTAAAACACAAAATGTCATGATTTTTTGAAGGGAGGTCGATATAAAACTCTTTCACATATTTTCCTATATTTTAAAGTCATGCAGAAGTGCATCGAAGTATATAGTTTTTAGATTGTTTTCGATGTTTAAAATTTTAGAGATTATTTCCCCTCATGTGTCAATAAATATATTACTAATGAAAAATAAAAACAGTTTTAATTTTCCCTTCTGATTTAAAACAGCTAAAATAGTTAAATTTATGAAAATTCAAACAATGTTGAAATAAAAAGAAGCTATAACATAGTTCTATGTTAAGATTTAATATAGATCGACGTCAAAGTACGTAAGTGTCTCAATATTTTTTTCCCAACATTAAAAAACGTTGTTCGACGTTTGCTATTTCACTAATTTTCTTCTAATTAAAATATAAGTAAGAATATCGTTGTAAAAAAGCTTTAAATAATGATTATTCAATTTTTAATGTCAAAATAAGTTGTTAAAATGACTTTTTTAATAAAGTCGGTGAAACAACATATTTCGACGTAATTCTATGTTTCCAAAACCTTATCCTTTATTCAAACGAGATTCAAACGTCGAACTATGTTAGTCCAACGTCGTTCTATATTTTTGTGCTACTTGGGATTGCCAAGACCGAGAAGCTTTTTTTCTTTTCCTGGTGTGATGTTTCATGGAAATTATTTTTGAGACCAGATGTCCTTCACCCTAACCGACGAGAAAATTACAAGTTAGGAACTCTTTTTATTCGAGCGCTCAAAAGGATTTCTTCAACAGCTGTACATGTTGAAACATCAGTGATTCAACCAGTTTCTTCAAACATAAAGAATTT
>JAXGGA010014030.1:0-33303 GCA_038373865.1 Uloborus plumipes
TAAAGTTACAACTTATTGTGTGTTGTTTAATATTGGGACGGGAAGCTTTTAGATACTAAGAAGTATTCTCTTCTTTATTATTAATAAGTATATACAGTGAAGTCTTCTTTGTAGAAATAGTCACATGTTAAAGTTATTATATGCAAAAGTTTGTTTTTTAAACTTTGAATAACATTTATTTTGGGGCTGAAAATTTAAAATTTGCGTAATTAAAAAAATTAAACTGTGGTCTTATTTGAATCCAAAAAATAATTATACTTTATTTTTGCAGTTAACGTTTGGAGTATTACTAACTTTAGCATTACTAAAAAGAAAAAAAAAGAAAATTCGGCATGGGGCAAGTGAAATTATTCAACTCGTATACTCTTTCAATGTTTTATTAAATCACACATGTATTTTTTCATTCAACAATTCATTCACATACCTCCATTATTTAATTCACTAACTTACTTATTCATTTTCTCATTTTTTCAGAATTTTATTTCATCATTTATTTTTCTCATATATTATTTATTTCATTTATTTATTTTTTGGTTAATTATTAATTCATTTATTCGTTTATTTACACGTTTATTTCATGAAAAATATTTGCAATCATCATATAAAAAATGTATCATCTCATTTTTTTTTCGTTTTTCGCATTGCCCCATGGTTTTTTAATTTTTTTTTTTTTTGCAGGTACAAAAGAATTGCCAGCAACAAAAAATAATATATTTTAACGCAAATTGTGTTAGCGAAATACATTATTCCTTCTATATACAGTGAACTCTCACTTATACGCCGGCTCAAGGGACCAACAAAAGAAGGCGCATAATTGAGAGAAACGTATAAGTGAACAAGCCTATTTTAAAGACTAAAACTCAACATAGGTTCTAATGAGAGAATGAATAAGAATGTTTCTATAGAAAAGGGACATATTACTACGGTTTGGCAATTACTGTAACGTAACTACAATGATAAAGAGAAAACGAAAATTGTAGCGTTCTAAATTACAAACTCTTCCCCTTAAAACATCCATAATAGGTAATTTTCCCTCTCTGAACTCTAGTTCATGCGGAGAAAATGCCTTCCGTGAGTAATAAAGGTGGAAGATTAAAGAGGAAAGTGAAGAAAATGCTTATTTTTTAAAGAAAATAAATTAAATTTTTCACATTTTAGGAAAAAATCGGCACATAAGTGAAATATTTATCTTTAGAGCGACGCATAAACTAATGATAATATCATTATTTTGCTATGGAATGCGCTGGGACTATTTAAAATCGTCGCATAAGTAAAAAAGGCGCATAAATACGGCGGCTTATAAGTGAGAGTTCACTGTATACAATAATTTTCAGAAAATATTTCCAATTTGCTCATTTTGAAACAGGTAACTATTTCACTTTGCCCCATATTTTCCCACTTTTATTAGGTTTCTGGCGGAAACCTATAAAATCCCAGAAAGTTTGCTGGAAATGAAAACTTACATTTTGTAATTTTCTTAGTGCACCCACAATCTCATCAGAAGCTGTTGAACTTGTCATAATGCCTACTTAAAATATATTGTAGTTTTTATGTTTTGTTATTAAGTGTAAAAAACAAGTGCAGCCACCTTACTTTGAATTTTTTTTTCTTTTTGCTAATAAAAATAAATATCAACTGTGCTGAACCAAGTGAATAAGATTTTAGAGACATAAAGAAGCACCTAAAAATACAAATTCTTAGTTATATCATTGACCTTAATTTCAAAATCGATTATGCGGCAAAAGAGGTTTTTTCCCACTTCAACAGAGAAACGTATATTTGTTCAAATGTGACAAAAAATAAGTTGATTTTAAAGCAACTCTTTATGAAAATAAGGATTGGATGAAGCTTTTTCAGGAGAAAAATGTAAATTGAGTCAGAGGTAATCAAAAATGAATCAGAATTGTCAAAATCGAATATTCTTAAACTTATTTAAAGATGGTGTCTACTTTGTGTGATAAGTGTTGAACTTTTAAGAATGAGAAAAAATAATTAGGAACATATATACACCATTCTGTGCTCCAATGCATATGAAAGTTACTTCTGTTCTTCTCCCTTTCTCTCTTTCGCTTTTCTAAATATTAAGCTGCAAAAAATGTGGCCCCTTTCGGAGGTCTTTAACATGAAGGCAAAAATTTAATTTCAGATTTTCAAAAGTCTCTTCTTTTTTTTCATTTTGGGTCAGTAACAGGCATATTTTTCAATGTTAATGATAATACGCTCCTCAAAGGGCGTGAAAAATTAACTAAAACAGACGAATTCTTCAATTTTTACAATAATTTTTTTTACTAGCAGTAATAACTAAATTAATAACTAGAATTGTTTAACCACAAATACATACATTATTAAAGCATTACTTGGGGGCAACAACGCCTACATGTTGTCTCCCAGCACGTGTCGTTCAGCACACACAAACACATACATTTGTCTTTTCATTTATTACTGTCCACGTTAGTAACTAGTACGTTTGTTGTTTAATCACATAAAATGAAAACATTTGGCTTCTCTACGAATAGTAGGAAAGAAACCGTTATGTGTCTGATTTTTGTCTATTATTCGGCAGTTATCGCCCAGACGCTGTCTAGACCACGGGAGAAAATGTTAAACTATTTTCCTAATATTATTCATTCCATTATCTGGGTGATTAAGGCAGTTGCTATTGTTTTGAAAAATACCTCGATGCTGTCTTAAATTTTCAGAAAACAATTCACACATTTCAACATCCTTAATTAGTTTTCAGTGTGTTTTAATCTACTGTTTAATTTATTTTATGTACGTTGATGCATTTAATTCGCTTCTTCATGTTACATTTCAAAAAAACAACAACGTTCTTCAGTAAAAGCTTATAGCAAAAAGTGCCCTTCTTATTGAAAATAATAATACCTTACAACGCTACATATAATATAAGATTTGCGAGAAATAAATTTTTTTGACACTTTTGGTTTTGATTTCTTTTTATTTTCCATCAAACTTAAATCTGACACGGTCTTTTGCAAGCTCAAGAAGCAATATAACAACGTAAAAAAGGATAAGTTTAACACTAAAAAATCTCATTCTCCAAAAATTGGCAGACAAATCTGAAAAAGATAAACCCACCGAAGCAATTCGATTTTCCACACTCCCAGTAATTTAGAAACGACAAGCTCGGCGAGATATGATCCGCTCATTTCTATTATCATATAACTTTCAGTTTTTTGCTCAAATAAATGCTGGGAAAGATATGCATCGCGGAGCTTACGTATGAAATCGTATCGGATTGAAAAAGGGAGCCAAATGTTAAGGAAAACGGTATTGCTTTTATGTTTTTCAAAGACTTTTTACTAAATCAGAAAGCATTTCTTGCGCCTTTGGATTGTTATTGAATGTAAGAAAACATGTTTGCTAATACAGTCCGTGAGAAAAATTCTTTTAGCGTGAATACCTTGTTTGAATATAAATAGATGTACGGATGAATTTTATTGTGTTTCTACCATGTGTATTTTTTTTTTCAATTTCATGAAAATTCCGTGCCGTGACAAAAAAGACAAATCCTAACATGCAAGTCCTTTATTTTCGCAACTGTTCGTCCTGATGCATACTTCCAATAGCAGAAGTGCTCAAAATAAGGTGCAGAGTTAAAAAAGTAAACGTTTGAAGCAAAAATACAATGTATTGATAAAATACGAAATTTTACGTTTAGTGCAGATTCTAAGTTCTGTAACTTTTATTTAGAGAAATCAAGACCACAAAATAGCAAATTAAACACAAAAAAGTTTGAAAATAGTACGACCAATATTCACCGGGATATGAATCGCGGCGTTTTGTAACTTACATCATATTACACTCGCTGTCAAGAACTTTTTTTTGGGGAGAGGGGGGGGGGAGTATAGCCGCGAGGAAGGGTTTTAAATTGCAGCGGTTATAGTTTAAAACTGTAAAATATTCTGTAAAACATAAATCTTCCCAAAAACAACAGTGTTGTAAAAAAATCCCCCACCAAGAAAACCTAAAATACTCAGCCTTAAAAAGTTATGATATCGAGTTTTCCCGCCAAGTTTGTGCCAAACTACAACTAACCTGTATGGATAGTTCTTTTAAATTTTTTTCAGTCCTGCCAGGCAGGAAGCTTTGTCTTGTGATTTGTGGTGGTTGCTTAATGAGTAAAAACTTCCCGCCTGGCAGGACTGAAAACAATTTAAAAGAACTATCCATACAGGTTAGTTGTAGTTTGGCACAAACTTGGTGGGAAAACTCGATATCATAGCTTTTTAAGGCTGAGTATTAAAGGTTTTCTTGGCGGGGGATTTTTTTACAACACTGTTGTTTTTGGGGAGATATCACATGTTTTTGCATTAATATAATTTCTTTGCCTGTTTTTTTTTTTTTCACTTCAAAATTTACTTTGCATGTTTTTTTCCCTTCAACATTTTTCTTGGCGGTCCGACATATGTGGTTTTCTTGGCGGCATGCATTTGGTGCAAAAGTTCAAGGATCTTCTTCAGTCTAGGATAAATTTGAAATCAATCACAATGTATCACCCGAACCGACGCAAAACAAAGCTAGTTGCTAACAATACTACGATTAAATTAAAAGTTAAAAAAAAAAAAACCCAACCCTTACTGCCGATCTCATATTAAAATGAACTAAATTGAAGATCCCCTTTAAAAGCCTTATGCAATAAAATCAATTACAAATATTTTATTTGTTAACAAATAGAAACTGGCAACAGATGAAATTATAAATCATTGAGTTTTCTTTCCTCGTCGCCAACAATGACAACATAATGCTCAGATGTTGAACAGAGCTAGTAGACAGAAATCTCACCAATTTTAAGCAATAATAACTCCGGCCTGCGATGACCCCGGGGGGAGGAGGGTAAATTTTGGTATACGTTCTCAATGTCTCATCGAGAATATTCATATCAAAAATCAACACTTTAGATCCCCGATGAGAAAAGATACGGAAAATAAAAACGAGGGGGGGGGGGGGATGGGGGGTGAACAAAACCCCTATGCCGAGCTTTGGGGCAAAATAAAAGTGGGTGCAAAATTAGAGCTCAATCCGAGTTACCATTTAGTCTGGACCCCTGTCAAACAATTTTTAAAAAGTGCAAAAAATAGCGATTTTTTAACATTTATCACCCCTCACCTGAGGGTCCTGGATGTTTTGCTTTAGTATGTCCCGTCAGGGGCCACTGGAGATTGAGTATACCAAAAATGAAATCTAGGGATCTTTATGGGGCTGAGATACAAAGGGGTGTAAACCCCGGTTTGGTTACTCGCGTAATCAGTTCTTTGGTCGCTCTTTTACATTTTTCTTGGCGGCTTGTTTTTGGTTTTCTTGGCGGGCAGGGACGCTCCCGCGTCCCGTGATTTAAAAATTTACTAGCACAATTTTATTTTATCACCACAAAATTAGCTGCATTATAATGTAAAACCAACACTATAACACTGGCAGAAGAGTTTTCAGTTTAAAACTGTAAAATGCACAGTAATGAACTGTAAAATTAGCAATTATACAGTTTATAACTGTATAGCAGCACTTTCACAGTTTATTAGTGCAAAATTAGCAATTTTACAGTTTATTCATGTAAAATTGGCAGTGTTACAGTTTATTACTATAAAATTAGCAATGTTTACTGTTCGTAACAAAAAATTAGCTGTATTATACTGTAAAAACAACATCTATTTCTTACAGTGAATGATTTTTTTTTTAACTTCAGAAACCTGTTACTTTTCTGAAAGAGCTATAAGTTTCAATCTCCCTGTCTCTTCACTGTCTCTTAGAATTTGAAACTAGAGTATCTTCTTGTTCTTTTCTCACATCGTTCAAACTTTTTTTGATCGATATGTGGTTTTATGCTATTGATTTCACAAAATACAAGTTAGACATCTTAGGCTTCGTATTAAATAGTTATAATTTGTACTAATTCACTTTTTTTTTTATCTTCAAGTTTTTTGTAATTGAAAACAATGCATCTAGGACGAATGGCTACGGAAAAAAGGTCTTGTAAGTTAGACAGGACCGCTCTGTATGTGCAGTGCAGTGGTTAGGAATGTATAAAAATTAGTTTATTTCTTATAAGGTAGTTGCTTAATAAATATAACCAGTAAATGAAAACAATCTAATAATTTTTATCCGTACCAATATTCATATATTAAATTAATTTTTTATTCAATATTTTTAATTCAAATTCTGCATATATTTAGAAATATTTACATTTCAAATGCTTTTTTGTCTTTTGAAGTCAAAAGAGGCATACTGAAATGCTCTGTTTAAAACTGAAAAGCAAAGCAGTCCCCTTTTCGCAAAAGTTTAAAATCTTTCAAATCTCAAAAAATACCGCTTTCATGTCACACTCTTCTACCGAACCCAAAAACGCGACGAACTAAAACAAAACAAGAAAAGAAATATCTGCTTATTCTCCAAGTAGAAAAGTTGAAAATGGCTGAAAACTTTTCGCAGATTTACAGAAATATAGATTTTACAACCGCGTTTTCACCGTTGGAGGAAAACATGTTTCCCTTCATGTACTCCCCCTTATTCTTTTCAAATATCATTGATTCTGACAACACAACTTTATGCGATTGCGTTTTGCAGTGGAAGTAAGGAATGAAGTAAATACATAAAAAATGAATAACTGAAGCTTTGCCCAGCCTGTGAAGCATTTTGATTTCGACATTTAAAGCGAAAAGAGGAAGAAAAAGAGGGTATGTTATCAAAGAAAAGAAAGATTTTTGAACTTTCGAAGGTTTTTTATTCCCATAATCGTGATGCTTTCCATACAGAGTGCCGCTTCAATTGGGCATGCGTGTATGCAGTAGCACGTTCTTCGCAAAAAGTTTTAGTTGAGGAAATCACCTAATTGACTATTATCATATATATTGAAAGGTGAATAAACCTTTCTGATTAAATTTTTAAATTTAGCGCTCGTATTACGTTGCAGAAAAATATATCGTTCATCCAAATTTCTAGAAATATTGTAGCAATAAACTTTAATAAACAAAGCAATAAACAAAGTCACTAAAGTGAGTAAAGGCTTTGTTTCAACCTTGTTGTCTAGCAAACCGTTGGACTCCGTTCAATCTGTACACAACATTTCCATGAAAAACCTTCGCACTTGTCTCTTCTTAGCAGCACTGGCTAATCAACGGTGTCACTATACATTTCATTGAAATTCACTGGTTTAATCTTCAATGAAATTAACCTGTTCATCCATACAGGTTGGAAGGCATATAAATTGTGCTCTAAAACTTAGATGAAACTTCTTACAATTTAGTTTAAAACAGAGCTTCACAGTCAGAAGGAAAACGACCTACTCAAATTTTGGTTTAAAGTTTAAAGCTATCGACGACACTGTAAAAAATAGATGTTTTTACAGTGTAATACAGCTAATTTTGCAGTAATAAACTGTAAAATTGCTAATTTTACAGTAATAAACTGTAAAATCGCAAATTTTACTGTAGTAAACTGTAAAGTTGCTAATTTTACTGTAATAAACTGTAAAATTGCTAGTTTACAGTAATAAACTGTGAAATAGCTAGTTTACAGTGATAAAATGTAAAACTGCTAGTTAACAGTTTTAAACTAAAATTGCTAGCTTCACAGTTACAACAGTGCATTTTGCAGTTTTAAACACGAACGTCTGCTGTCAGTATAAAACAGCGAATTTTATGGTAAAATTGCTAATTTAAAAGTAATAAACTGTAAAATTGCTGGTTTTACAGTTTATTACTATACTTTTAGTTTTAACCTGGAACCTATGCTGCCAGTGTTATACTCTAAAAACTTTTATTTTTGCCGTGTATAGACTCCGACTTTTGAAATTTTATAACCTTCGATTTCTTCACCCCAAAACCAGTCCAAAGTCTACTCCACCTTTGACTCCACAGCCCTTTTCACAGATGTAGGCTTGGTGGCAAATAACACAAGAGTTTAAATACTTCTACTTCCAGCTCTGATTTATTTACCCTAAAATCAATCCACCTCAATGGCTCTGATTTAGAAACATAATAAAGTATAGCTATCAACAACCGAAGTATAGCTATCAACAACTCCGAATCCGAACCAATAAGAAAACCATGATTTTGAAACCAGAAGGCCTACATAAACTAATGGAGTTTCCTAAATTGATATTTAAAGACGAGTTGAAAATACACACGCAAAATATTGTTTAAATAGGTTCATACTTTCATCAGTGTCGAAAATGAAGTTTTGCGTGTACCTGTCAAACATTGCTGCACGCTTCTGTCTAAAAAATGGAACGTGTATGCATTTAAGAATGCAATTATTTTTCATCGTCGAAAACTAATATTTTCTCCTATGTTACGGAACACTTTTATCTTGTACTTTTATCACGTTAATAAAGACTTAAAATTGCTCTTTTAAATTACATGAAAAACGTACATACTTCATGTTTACATATTCGTGTTGGGAAACAGTACCTAGCGTTTTCGTTGCGAAACAATATTTCTTAATAGTGAATGTACTTTTGAATACATGAAAAACATATTGTCGAAAAAATAGTTGAGTATATAATAACATACTACGTAATGTAACAAGTATGTTTCCGAGCTTGGTTAATGCATTTTCAAAGCTTATGTTTAGAGCCTCTTGTGCATGAAGTTAATGATTACATTAAAATAAGCCCCATGCTTTAATGATTGAAATTTTGAGCAGAACTAAGATACACTAAGGTGCTATGAAATATCTAGTTTTTTCGGATACACTGTTAAAAATTTTCCTGAAATTTTACGGTAAAGGTTACTGGCATCCATGTTGCCAGTAACTTTTACCGTAAAATCCAATTTTACTGTAAAATTTTACGGTAGAGAAAAGTAGAGTTAAAAAATGCAAGATGCGAGCAGCTGGGCTCGAACACAAGATGCAGTTATCGCACGTCGCTTCCCTATCCACTGTACCGAATAGCCCACAAATGGCGAACAGAAATTGAGTATTACGTGCTTCGCTCAGTAAGTCACGTGGTTTATCGACTGGCACTGTAATCGTTTCTTTTTTATGGTACAATTTACTGTAAATATTTTCGTTACTGTAAATGCAAAATTTTACAGTAATATTTACCATAAAAGTTTCCTGAATTTTTAACAGTGTATTTCTTTACAGTACAAATTATACTAGCACAGTATGTTTTTAATGTACTGGCACAGATTATGAAGATTGCGTTGCATATTTTGATGACAAAGAAGCATTCGTCGCTTAGAAATAACACAAACTGCAAAAATGAACCGTTGTATCTACAGTTTAATACTGGCAGCCAGAGACGTCATTTCAAGTTTTTAGAGGGCGGGATGGGGGGCAAAGGTTGAAAACACAATGCAATTTCATCGGAAAACAGCAGAAAACACGCCCACTTATATGTAAATACATTGTTTTCTCAAAGCCAGGGGGGACAATTGACCCTCCTGCCCCCCCCCCTAAATGACGAGCCTGCTGGCAGCCGAGGTTCCAATTCAAAACTGCAAAATGCTCGGTAATAAACCGTAAACTAACAATTCTACAGTTTCTTACTGTAAAGTTAGAAATATCACCGTTTATCGAAATGAAATTTAACTGTATTGTACCTTAAAAACAACAGTATAATACTGGCAGCAGAGATTCCAATTTAAAACTGAAATACACTGTAATAACTGTAAAGTTAGCAATTTTAGTTTATTACTATAAAATTAGCTGCATATTATACTCTAAAAACAACATTCATTTTTTACAGTGTGGCTGTCTGTGCAGAGTTTTACGGATTTTTTTCCGTGTTTATAACTCTTTTTTGCATTACTTTTCAAACTATTGGAGACTAACGAAAACCCGAACGACCTAGAGTTTCCTGGCTCAGTAATAATCGTGAGAAGCAATAGTTTTTGTTTTCTTAATAGAGGAATTTTGAAGTTATTGCACTGACATGGTTGCAATTTGAGAGCTTTCTTGTATAAAAATATAGCATACAACATATTCTATGTAGCCATCGAACCGCAGATTAAAAAATATAAAGGTACAATCCCGTTATAGTTGCGTTTGGAAAGCTTTCTGTTATTGGGGATTCTTAGCATGATTAAAAATATCGCCAAATTTAAACTACTCGTTTCTGGAAACTTTAGATAAAGCTAGACCGCGGAGAGATGGCGGGTGGACAGGAAGCGGAAACTGACTACTTCATTTTGAAATAGGTTGGATCTGCGAGAACGCGCAAGCAGTGAAGTTGCGCGTCCTCGCCAATCCAACCTATTTCCAAATGAAGTGGTCTGTTTTCGCTTCCAGTCAATTCGCCATCTCTCCGCTGTCTTACTTTAGTGTTCCTAGCTCTCGACTTTGAGAACAGATTACTAATGCTGAAGTACTTTTTGTGATTATTCAAACAAACCGTTCAAAATTTAGCAATTTTGAAAATCTTACAAAAAAGGCTAAGAAAGGTTTTACTCTTGTTTACTGACTTGATTGGTCTATTTTGTTCCAGAATTTTATGCAACTCATTGAAAGTTAGAAGCTTGTTTTGTGGAGGCTTTTGGAATTAATCAAAAATCTAATAATCATTGAAATTTCTTTCCTCGCTTGACGACAGTGACATCGGTTACCAATTACTTGAATAAAAGCTTAGTTGTATTTTAAATATGCTTTAAAAGGTTTAACTTGAGTTTTATGTAATATGGAAGTTCCAAACAAGTATTATCAGATTGAGAAAAAATCGCTCTTCTTTTGGATACTATTTTTTATGTTCAAGAATGTTTACTGCAAATATCACGAAAAATACTTTTAGAGGTTCTTAATTAATATCTTCATAATTACATAATTATTGTTATTAGAAGACAATACCTAGCTAAGAACAACCAATAAAATATTGCAACTAATAAAATTGTAGCAATTGAAATTATTTATTTTTTGTAGAAAAAAAAAGGAATTTAAATTAATATGGCATTTTGAAATTATGGATAAAATTTTCAATGCCTCTCCGCACGTGAAATTTTATTTTCAATTGTGTCTCTATTGTACTGGAGGTGTGATTGTCTTTAATATATTGCATCATCATTTATCTCTTCCTAAACACTGCCTACACAAAAATTGTGTTCTTTACTGTTAAGTTATGTTTACAAAGTACTTGACACTTAAAAAAAAGATTTAAAAAATCAAGTTTAAGCTTTTATTTTCTATTTATCTGTCAAGGGAGAAAGATTGCATAAATTTAACTCGAAAAAAAAAATAAAGTAAAAAATTAAAATTCTGTGCCGAGATGAAAATTCCAGGTGGACCTGAGAGTCATGTTATTTTGTAATTGTGCAGTCAATTCCGCTGGGTATGATAAATATTAAGGTATATTTTTCTTGCAGTGATTTTCCTAATTCATATATCAACAGCTTTTTCTGAGTTAAACTCTGCATTTTATCACCAAGTTGTCCTAAGAGACCAATAAATATTCTCACTAAACTCCAACAAAAATAATTGTAAGTTTGTTAACATAATGTTTGAAATAAAATGCATTCATGTTTTTATTTTGACTTATTCAGTAGAGATTTTGATACAGAGAATGAAGAGTACATATTTAATTTGTCACTCAAAAATAAACTGTAGTGAATTATTCATTGAAAGGCTCATTTTTGAAAATCATCCGACAAAATGTTTTTCAAATAGAATAAAATCTCCGAGCAGCTGGTAGAATAGCAAAGTATTTTGGGTTTTTATCTTACAACTAACATTATTAGGAGTGAAATAATATTAGCGCCAAATGAAATTCGGGGTTCTTGATTTGCGAACATTTAAGTTTAAAAACTTAAAAATTTATGTCCAAATTAATGATTTATTATTTTCAAGAATCAGGAAGAGGTTTGCTTACGCGGGATATCTTCTGTCTCGGGATAATACAAGCATAGCACTAGAAGACAACTGTTTTCATTTCAAAAATCAAATATTTGCACGTGAAATAAATATATTTTGAATCACCATAGCAGTATATATTTCGGGTCTGTTTGACACCGAACCCAAAGTAATCATTTAAATGGCAGTCTACGCCATGGAGTCCTCCAGCCTCTAGTTAGATAGCCCTGATTTCTCTAGTCGTGGAAAAGCAGTTCCAAATTGCAATTTTTAACACACTGTTGATGGTAAAAGCATCAACTCCATTTTTAGTTAAAGTCATCTACTCAAGTAAAGTTACGCATTATAAAATATAATGCTATATTCATTACTTTTATGCATTCAGTTATGTTCTTAAACTGTGGCACAAAATAAGAAAATCTGCGACATTTCAGAAAACACTCCTACAGTAGCATAAGATTCAAAATTGTCCCATTTCAAGGGGACACAAATAAATAACCACCTTGTACCCTAACTCATAATTCTGAATAAGTCGTCAATTTCTTTAAGGTTTCTCTATATCATCTATATATTTAAAAGAGTAAGCTGAGAGATATTGTGAAAGGATGTTTGTGGCTGACCTGCGTCCAGGCGGCCCCATAGCATCTTTTTTTTTTTGAAGAAGAAGAAGAAGAAGAAGACGTTGGTTCGATTCCTCTTCGTTAATTATAACAGGAGATAGTAGTGATTCTAATTTTTCAAGGCCATTTTTCAAGGCTCACCTTGAACAAAAATACATTACATTCAACCACACTGTTCCAAAATACTTTTAACAAGGTCGCTTTCGACAAATAAACGGTGACTCTTCGTTTTGTTTATTGCTCGTCTTAGTTCACCAAAATATACAGGATTGCTTTTATCGCACATTTTCTTGTTTTTTTTTTCACATTTTAAAAAAGTTGTCATTATTCTTACGATGTTTTATTTTGTTTAAGTTGTTTCATATGAATTACATTACGTATTTAAGTTATTTTTTTCTGCGAGGGAAAGGAACTGGATTTTCTGTTTGGGCTTGATATTTTACTATATTTTTAAACTATGTACATTTTTTTTTTTTCATATTTTATATCAGGATTGGGGGGAGGGGGTGGGGGATAACTTTTATTTATTTGGCGAATTGTTTTACATTTTAAATAAGCTGTTACTGTGTTTTTAAAGGGTATGTAATCATCCCCTCATAATATCAAAAATTTCCTCTTTTAAACAGTTATTTTAAAGTGTGTTTGAAGGTAAGAGCTAGTACAGGAAATGGAATTTCTTTAGTTGAAGCGCGCTTTCGTACAATGCATTTCGTACACGTACAGCTTATAACTCAATTTGGCACGTAAGGTATTCTAAAAACTTTATTATATTTTCATTTTCAAAATTAAACCAAACCGTAAAACTGACAGTAAAAAATTTAGAGCAATAAGAAGAACTATTTATTACAAAACAAACGCGATTCTTATGTTGTTTTGTTGTCGTTGTCCCGAATGCACCGAAGTGTGAAGCTTGTTTATGGTAAACTACCATGCATTAATAATATGTTTATGGTTTCCACAATTGATTCCCAGAACAATCGTGTAAATTTATCGATTTTATTTTGATGACTTAAGCTCTGAACATACTTGATACTTGTTCAGATTATCATATAATCTGGACGTACTAGCAAAAGGAAATGATAACGCTTCAACTTAATATATTTTATTGATCTTTGGAAACATTTTTTTCACAGAATTTTTTATTACTTTTTATTGATTGTTGTTAATTTCAACGTCATGTAGCACTTGCAAATGAAAATAAGAAAAATAAAAGAAATATTGACAAATGGGAATGGGTGATTTTAAAGCTTCAATAATTTTGTAGATTGGTAGTTATTCGACTTTTTTATATTTTATTTCCGCATTCAAGCAATCGTTTCTTCAGGATTCATAATTCTTGGCAGTAAAAAAAATATATGTTTATATACTGTCTTGGCAACAACGAAGGAAAGGATACCATCCGGTTAAAGGCGGAATTGGATGCATCTATTAGTTTTGCGGGGATGCCAGCTTTTGGAGATGTATGTATGTATGCGTCTAAATTAAGCAGAGACACATTGAAATGAACATAACACAATCTACTTCAAATAACATCAAAAAAAAATATTTTCCCTTTTATTCGGGTAGTCTTGTCTGAACTAGCAGTTTGCCAATTATACAGCAATCATGGACCGGCAGTAGGTTTAAGCTGAAATTTTAAAAATGACCGATTTGTGTAGGATTGTACTAATATTTTGAGTAGGTATTCTTTTCGCACACTTACGATGAGGACTTTTTTTAAGCTCTGATCTGTAGTAAAAGGAAAACTACAGTGATAATTAAAGCGCTTTTTACTTGAAGTATTTGGATATTTAGATTTATCATACAGCTGGTTCTCTACTTAATCACCATTGTAAGACGGTCCACTTATGGGCTGCAATAGTGGCACAACTCAAAAAAAACATACATTTTGGACAAAGAACAGATGTTAATATAAAAATACACACTTTTTAGCAGAAATACGATACGTAATTAAATAGCTAGCTCATAAGTTACAAGAAAACTAAAACATTTTTTATGCATATTCCTTAGCAATGGAAAATTTAATGTCTATTTATAAGAAAACTTACTTGATGAAAATTCTAAAGCAACAAAAATCATTTCACTCAATTTAAAAAAATAACAAGATAGATACGTTGGCATTAAATCCCTAATCACACAATCAACTGCTAAAAACTAAAGTATTGAGATAACGATACTGCTAACAATGAAAACAAACAGGAGCTTCAATCTATTCCATTAAATACTAGGTGGGATTCGCTTGCATAACTACATATTTTTGCAAACATTAATTAAAAATAATTAAAAACAATCATAACTCTAGAATATTCTGAGGTTTATTTCATCTACCTAATTATTTTAACAGAACTCTTGGGACGAATAAAACGGTAGCAGAGCTTAGTTTGTTTAAACCTTATCATCATGTGATCATATAAACAATTTTCGTTCAGTTTAAAGTTTGAAATTTATCGCCAAAACTTTCCCATGGGAATTTTTTATGTCTTATCCTTGAAATCTAAACAAAGGTATAACGAAGCGTTTGATGTTCTTGTTACGGATTGCCTTAGAGAAAATGTGCTGCTGTATTTGTTATTTTAGTTTTGGAAAAAGGTAGCGTTCTCCGATGCAGTTGCTTTGATATGAATCTGCAATTTTAAATACAAAAAGAGGAATTCGGATTTCTCTAAACTTTGCTCCGTTATTTTTATTTTCGTAACCTGATTTTCTTGAAAAAAGCTTTTTATAAAGGCTATTTAAACTTAGTTGCAACATTTGCTAGATTTTTTTTTCAGAACAAGCTATTGATGTATGTATGCTAATATTTATAAGTTATACGAGCTTTAATATTTTGCTAATTATTTTCGTTTTATTAAAATGATTTTTTTAAAACAGTGGTTTTAACTAAGCCTATTTATTTTTACTTTCTTCTATATCTAATATATAGAAGAAAGTATTGGTTTCGTGAAAATTTTCGAATGTCGAATTTTGACGGATTTGCACGTTTTGAGGTGCGCTGAGTCCATTTCGACCATTTTTGGAAAATGTCTGTGTGTGTGTGTGTGTGTGTGTGTGTGTGTGTGTGTGTGTGTGTGTGTGTCTGCCTGTGTGTGAGTCTGTATGTGTGTGACCAGTTTTTGTGGCCGCGCTAGAGCAAAAACTACTGCATGAAATCGAACAAAAATTTTTGCACATATGTACCACCATGTGAACTGGTGCACCTGACTTTGTTTAGCGAATTCCTCCAAGGGGGGTGGAGCAATCGCACGTGTTCTGCGCGGGAGTGAGTGCTATATCTCAGGAAGTAACCGGCGGAATCAAACTAAAATTGGTCCATAGGTAGACCCTATTGAGTACAGGTGCTGATTCAATTTGTTTGTCAATATCTCCAAGGGAGGTGGAGCAATCGCAAGTGTTCTGCGCGGGGGTGACTGCTATATCTCAGGAAGTAACCGGCGGAATCAAACGAAAATTGGTCCATAGGTAGACCCTATTGAGTACAGGTGCTGATTCAATTTGTGTGTCAATATCTCAAAGGGGGGTGGAGCAATCAAAAGTGCTTATTTTGTCATTGCACCTACTGTATCTCGGGAAATATTGCTGCGATTTGAATGAAATTTGGAATAACACTAACCCAATATGGAAGCAAGCATCGATTAAATTTTGGCGCCAATCGCCACAGGGGGAGGGTGGGGTGATTTTTGCGCTTAGTCAACAATGCGAAAAATTAATTCATTAAAAAATCGCTTTCACGCTATTTAATTATCAAAACAGCTGAAAACTTTCAATGATTTGAAATTTTTAACTGTTGCCAATTTCTTTTTACTAACAAATAAAATGTTTGCAATTTATCTAAACAAGGCTTTTGCAATGATTTCCAATTTCGCTCATTGATTCTGCATTTGCAGGGTTATTACGATAATTGGGAAATTGGAGCTGTCTCCAATTACTCGGGCGAGTACGTATTTTATTTTGTAACCGGAATTCATAAGATAGATATAGAAGAAAGTTTCGTGACGGCCACGACAGCTAGTTATAATAACTGAATTGTTTTCAGACGAATTTTTCAAAACAAATATTAATATAGCATTGAAAAGTAAATAATTGGTGTGGCTTGCGTTTAGTTACTTTTCTCTTTAATCTAGTTTTAAAGATTGAAAACGCTCCAGCATTAGTCAAACCCAAAACAACCCCTCAAAAGTTTCTTCCTTCCTCAAAAAGGAAATTATTTACTTATTTACTTTATTTTCAATTAGTCTAGTCAATAAAGGATTTGAAAAAACACTAAAACATGCAGTTTTAAAAATTGGCCACACAGGTACAGGAAGGGCTTCTGATGAACATACTAAAAGTCCCCAGTGGTGAGGGGGGAGCTCGCAGCGCCACCTGGTGCTTTATGGGTGATTTTTCAATTTTTGTCTTATATCTCAAAAACTATTGACTTGCGAGAAAAAATGTCAATTAATAAATTAAAGAGCATAAAATTATCTTTAAAACGCTTTTTTTTGTTTTTATTATAGCTACAATAGTTGCCGAGATATTGAACTTCAAAGTTTGTCATTTTTTGAGAAAACGACTATTTTCCCCCTCTTTTCTATTTTTGGAGCCGCCTCAGAGATTAATTTGATATTATTCTTTTCTTTTTTCGACCTGAAGTAGTACAGGTCATTAAGGTGATTTGATTTCTTGAAACGGGGAGGCAGTTTGGGGAGGAAGGAGGCGAGGAATGAAGGGAAGACAAAACTATGTGCAAGTGTACTTTTCACTATTTTTTCCTCTACCATAGTTCAGCAAACGAAGACCCAAAATAAGGGCGAAAAAATAATAATATAGTTTTAAAAATTGGCATACAGGTACAGGAAGGTCTCCTGATGAACATACTAAAAGTCCCCGGTGGTGAGGGGGGAGCTCGCAGCGCCACCTGGTGTTTTATGGGTGATTTTTCAATTTTCGTCTTACATCTCAGAAACTATTGACTTTCGAGAAAAAATGTCAATTAATAAATTAAAGAACATAAAATTATCTTTAAAACGCCTTTTTTGTTTTTATTATAGCTGTAATAGTTGCCGAGATATTGAACTTCAAAGTTTGTCATTTTTTGAGAAAACGACTATTTTTTCCCTCTTTTCTATTTTTGGAGCCGCCTCAGTGATTAATTTGATATTATTCTTTTCTTTTTCCGACCTGAAGTAGTACAGGTCATTAAGGCGATTTGATTTCTTGAAACGGGGAGGCAGGTTGGGGAGGAAGGAGGCGAGGAATGAAGGGAAGACAAAACTATGTGCAAGTGTACTTTTCACTATTTTTCCCTCTACCATCGTTCAGCAAACGAAGGCCCAAAATGTTTTATTAATAGCTTTGACTCCAAGTAATAATAATATTCTTTTCTTCAAACCAGACAAAGATAAAGTGAATACCAAAATTTTTTTTTCACAAGAATTACAAAACACTTGCAAGTTCAAAGATCAAATTCTCTTCCTCCATGCTTTCTCCGGCTGTGACACAACATCAGCTGCATATAACAAAGGTAAAGCCAAATTCATAAAGCTGTTACAAAAAAATCAATCATTGAGCTACGTTCCGGAAGTGTTCTCAAACCCCCTTTCTACCCCAGAGCAGGTAGCGGAGGCAGGCCAATCATTTTTCTTAACCTTATATGGGGCTCCAGTAAATATAACTTCTCTGAATGAACAGAGATTTATATCTTTTCAGAGAGCAGCAAGAAAAATAAAACCTGATCTTGCTTCCTTCCCACCTACTGAAGATGCCACAAAATTTCATTCATTAAGAGTTTATCACCAGATTCAAAAGTGGTTGGGGAGATTACTTCCACCCGATGCCTGGGGATGGAAAAAAGCAGGTACATCATGGAAACCTATAACAACTTCAAGGCTTCCTGCTCCTGACTCCCTTCTCTCCATGATTTTTTGTTCATGCACAAAAGGATGTGGCGCAAGATGCGGCTGCAGAAAATCAAGAATAAACTGCAGCATTGCTTGCTTAAACTGCCAGGGTATCTGCCTTAACGGTTCAAAATTGGATATCGCATTATAGATGAACAATCAGACGACGAAAGTATCCATTTAACTTGAGTACAATGTCATTTTTATGTTAGTTTATATTTATTCTACATCTGTTCACTTTCATTATTTTATTTGCATTCGGGTGAGTTCTGGTAAGTGCGTCCACGGGGTAAGTGCGTCCACTGGGAATTATATGAACACTGTCTTGAAATGGCTTCTGCAACACATCGACTATGTTAGATGAATGTCTAATGACAATTTCAATAGGTAGAATTCAGGCCTGGATTCAATAGACGAAACACAATCAGGTATAACTTAAATGTATTCAAAAAAACTCTTAAGTAAAGATTGAGAAGGTTTTGTTTCAGTTTCTCTTGTAGTCACACCAAGCAACTGAAGTCAAGAAATGCAAGTTGTTTCTTTTAAGAAATAGCTACTAATAACATACATGGGGTATTTTGATCAAATACTCTAACTAAAATCTGTTTATATGACGGTACGCACTTTCCCTTTCTTTAAAGTAAGGTGGGGGTAAGTGCGTACCATTATGATGGGGCAAGTGCGTACCACTATCATGAGGCATATGCGTACTATTATGCGGAGCAAGTGCGTACCATTATGAGGCAAGTGTGTACCATTACGTGGAAAATCCGACTCTAGTAATTCCCCTTTAATTTTGCTTATAACTCTTTTATAAACCGATTATAAATCCGACGTCATTTCCATCAAGTACTTATATTAACATTGAATGCGGCATAAGATTTCAATTTTATTCATTACCTCTGAAATATATTGGCTTTTAGATATAAGTTAGTAAATTTTTCGTTGAAAATAGCGATCATGAGCTATACTTAATTTAAACCAGAATGACAAATGAAGCAATGAAATTAAGTGAAACACTAAATAAGGAACCAACTGATTCAAAAAACGAAGGTGGAGTAATGAATAAATTATATTTAAGAAAATTAAAGAACACCTTGTGAAAAACTATTTGAATGTACAAGAAAAAAAAAGTACAAGTATTACATCATGATCAATTATTCTCTTTTTTTTTTTTTTTTGCTCTTTATTTTGTGTTTTTTCTTACTGCTGCTGATTCTAATAAGAAAAATATTTTAGAACCGTATTTATTCAAAAAAAAAGAAAAAGAAAAAAAAACCGAATTGTTCACTCAGGTCACCTAACGATCTACCATACAAATAGAATTAAAGAAAATCGCAGGGGTACGCACTTACAACAAAGCTATTGGACGCACATGTCTCATCTTACATTTAAGAAGGGGTAAGTGCGAACCCTGGCTTAAACACAGACTAATTAATGTATTTAACCAAAATAAACTATGTAGACTATGAGTGATTATTACTAAATAAAAACAATTTACATTTGCTCACTTGGTCTTATTAAAAGGACAGAGGAAGAATCACAGACTCAATCTTCAAATCACAGTTGGTCGCAAGACACGTGGAATATCACTGATTGCGTTTCATCCATGCAAGCAAGTGCTGATCTCTAGTATTAGGAATTATCCCAAGGCAACTACCTAACATATTTAATGTGTGCCAGAAGTTTTTTACTGATCATATTCACATAATTTAAGGTGGACGCACTTACCCCGCTACGTAGGGAAAGTGCGTACCTTAGAATAGGTGTCATAAACCAGGTCACAAAACCTATGCTTATGGTTTTTATGACATATTATATGCTTGAAAATCTTAGTAAAGGATCTGGAAAGAAAACTAAAAAAAATTGTGAGTGTACAAGATTTTTCAAAGGAGCAGCATCCCTGAGAACATGAACTTTGCAAAAAAGGGTACGCACTTACCAGAACTCACCCTATTCTATTTTTTTAATGTTTGGACTTTTTTATCATTATTTTTATGATTTATCCTTTTTGCAGAAGGGTATACGTTTTATTTATAACATGATTTAAGGTCTTCTTGGACCTTAGTTGACTTAAATAGCACAGCACTATCGAAATTTAAGAAAAAAGTGATTGATATGCCTTTCTCAGTCCCAAAAAATAAAGAAAGAAGAAAAGAAAAAGATAGGTTTTCAAAATCTCACGAGTTTAGAACTTAAATGTCAAGTCTATTCCATCTATTTCAGTTATAAAATACTAATTCATTCTTTATTCTTTTTAAAGGTATTTTTATGTTATTTAATTTACCAATTGATGATTTTGCTGGCGAATGCATAGTTTTTGGGATATAAGACGAAAACTGAAAAAAAACGCACCCAAAATCCCTAGTGGTGCTGCGAGCTCACCCTCTACCATCGAGGACTTTTAGAACGTTCATCAAAAGCCCGTTTTGCACGTGTGTGCCAATTTTTAAAACTATATTATTATTTTTTCGCCCTTATTTAGGGCCTTCGTTTGCTGAACTGTGGTAGAGGGAAAAATAGTGAAAAGTACACTTGCACATAGTTTTGTCTTCCCTTCATTCCTTGCCTCCTTCCTCCCCAACCTACCTTCCCGTTTCAAGAAATCAAATCACCTTAATGACCTGTACTACTTCAGGTCGAAAAAAGAAACGAATAATATCAAATTAATCACTGAGGCGGCTCCAAAAATAGAAAAGAGGGGGAAAATAGTCGTTTTCTCAAAAAAAGACAAACTTTGAAGTTCAATATTTCAGCAACTATTATAGCTATAATAAAAACAAAAAAAGCGTTTTAAAGATAATTTTATGCTCTTTAATTTATTAGTTGACTTTTTTGCTCGCAAGTCAATAGTTTTTGAGATAAAAGACGAAAATTGAAAAATCACTCATAAAACACCAGGTGGCGCTGCGAGCTCCCCCCTCATTACCGGGGACTTTTAGTATGTTCATCAGGA
This sequence comes from Uloborus plumipes, assembly GCA_038373865.1. NCBI lineage: Eukaryota > Metazoa > Arthropoda > Arachnida > Araneae > Uloboridae > Uloborus > Uloborus plumipes. Next base: position 21,252 of record JAXGGA010014030.1, read on the forward strand.
GACCTTCCTGTACCTGTATGCCAATATTTAAAACTGCATGTTTTTTTGTTTTTTTCACCCTAATTTTGACCTTCGTTTACTAGACTAAATACTCTGATTTGAGATATATTTGTTTAAAATTTAGACTTGTAACTGCGAATATGCAAAATATTTAGAGAAATTATTGGAAGGGAAAATATGTATAGTCACTTTTTTTAGGTATTTATAAATTAATTTCATAATTTATTTTGAAACAAAAATGAAAAAAAAAATACATGGACTCGAAAGCCTTTAATAGGGAGTAATAATAAGCATTAATTATTACCTTTCGAGCCATCTTTTTCACAAAAAAGTGTAGAACATTTCTGGGATCCTTTTCAATCTATTTGTTTACATATACTTCACTTAAACCAACCACATGTTTATCCACGATAAATTTTTTAAATGTTTCTATACTGTTCAAAGCATTTTAAAGTTTTCAGCGGCGACAGTTTTGATCTGTTAAATTATCCACGTTTCTCAACATACGCTACATGTTAGCAAACAGCGAAACGCATTTGAAACGGAAATGTTGATTATTCACGGATGAAATGATTTTAGGTGCCTGGCAAATTCTTTCAAGGGTTTATTGAAAATTCGGCGTGACATAGCTTCTGAGAACTAGTCTGCAATTATAAGTTGTAATATTTTTTTAGATTTCTGATCGACTCGGCGCCTACATTTTTTGAACCCAGAAATGAATAAAAATAGCTTTCAAGTATTTTAATGAAGGTTTATTTTCAAGATAATGATATTAATGATATTTTTACGATAATGGCAATGAATATAATATTATGATGTAATGAAGGAGATAATAATGATGCTAACAATAGTGTTGATAATAATAAAGATTATGATGACAATGCTGATGATTTTAATGAGAATGGTGGCAATAATAATAACTAAGTATCGATACGAGTTATAATAAGAGTGATAATGTTGCGGACAATGATCTCAATGATGAATATCATGATGACAGTGATAATGATAAAAATGATGCTAATAATAATCATGAAAATAAGGATGGCAGTGCTGCTGACAATAAAAATGACGATAAATAAAATAGTTAAAAATTAATAGTAAAATAAAGAAACATAATGCTGACTGATAACAATGATAAATATTGTGATAATACGATGTTATTGATGATAATAATAACGGCAATATTAATGACTTAATGATGATAATAATAATTATAATGCCAATAATGATAGTGATAAAAATAAATATAATGATGCTAATGATTATGACACAAATGTAAATTAATAATTTTTCGAATATATTGTTGATGATGATGAGAATGAGTATAGTAAGAATATATAAAAGAAACAATAATGAAAATAGAAATAATTAAAATTTTATTACAATTGTGCAAATGATGATGAGAATGGATATAGTAAGATTATGTACGTAATAATAATAATAATAATAATAATAATAGTAATAATTAAAATGTTAATAACGCTGACAATGATAATACCAATGAATACCATTATTATATTGGTGGTTGTTGATGATTACAATTATATCACCACTATAAAGGAAGATTATTATGACTATGCTGCTGAGGATGACGAGAGTGGGGCTAAAAAAGGTAATAATAATAAAAAATATTGCTGACAATGATAATGTTGAATTTAAAAATAATAATAATGATGATAGTGGCAACACCGATGGCAGGAATAATGATGCTTAAGATAGGGATGACAATTATGATGGGGACAGTAATAGCAAGACTGATACTAATAACTTTGATAATGCTGATGAAAAAAATAATCAGGAACATGTTGATATTAATAATCTGACAATATTAGTAATAGTGATAATATTGATGATAATGGTGACCATAATAATAATGATGATGATTAGCATTTCTAGTGTTAATCACAATAGTAACGATGATAATATTGAGGCAAGTAACAATTATATTGATAACAATAATTATGATAATGGGAATAATGGCGATAATCATAAAACAAACATCAATAGCAGATGGTAAAGATGAAAGGAACATAAATAATGATAATGAAGAAGATGATGATGATGAAGATGCTAATGCTAATTAAGACGATGATATAGATAATTAAGAAATTTAAAATGATAATGATTAACATGTTAACGAGGATCATCATAAGAAAGATAATAACGAAACTGATGTTAATAGTGATGCAAATAATAATGATAGTGATGAGAATAAAGATAGTGATGAAAATATTTCTGATAATAATAATGTTTAAGATGGTGATAATGGTTAATGAAAAAGATGCTAATGATGATATTGATTGTGATACTGTTGATTAATGGCTAAAATGTCAATGCGGATCATGATAATGTTAATAATAATCAGGACAGTAATAAAATTGAAGATAATAATAATGAGTACGTTAATCATGATGATGAGAATGGTAATGAGTTTAATGTTGATAATAATAATAATAATGAAAGACTGAAAAATTACGAAGTCTTAGGAACCCAGAAAAAAATGTAAATATCGAACACATTATTTTAGGGTACTTTGGAAAATCTATTGTAACACAGCTTCTAAAAGGTTCTTGTGGTGCAAGAACAATCCCCAAGAATTATTTTTAGGAGCCCTGAGGGAACTACACCCGATAATTTTCAACCCTGTGCATGTATCTTTTGTTATACCTGGTTTCGATTTTAAAAATATGTTTTAGTCATTTATATGAGCATAGCATATAAATATAACATTTTAAATGATCCATAATGTATGATTTAGTTTCTCTTAATGTATTTATTGCAGATAAGTTCTTCAAGAAAACAAAAAAAAAAAAAAAAGCGTGAAAACGAAATAACTAACGGATTATGTATAATATTCTTTCATAATTCTTTAAAGCGTCGCTTATTATTTATTAGTTTTCTTCTTAATTTTTTTTTCATTTCTTATAACTAGAGTTTTGCGTGTGTGTTAAGTAAATAACGCACGCGTGTACTCATAATTCATCGTCATAAGAGCTTAAGACGCACCTTAAAAAAAAAAAGAATCTTAAATTTTTCGTTTTTTGTTAAAAATCATTTTTAAAAGAATTATTTAGGACAACTTTATAAAAATGTACACTGTGTTATAATAGACTGTATTTTTTGTTAACCTGTATGGCAATAAGAATAGAACTGCAAGTAGATGTGTAAAAAAACTAAATACATAATATTAATTATCTGTCTCGAAGGAATTAAGTTATAAACCTTTTTTTAATTTTTTTTTCTTACACAAAGTTAACAGAAAATGGGGTCTTCATAGTAATAAACGACAACGCATGCCTTTCATGTCTGTGTATTTAATAATTGACTTTTACATACTTTTTAGTAGTAAATATTTTTTGGAGTTCAAAAATTTTGAAATCTGTGAATAAAATAAAGTATGACAAATTTATATAAACTAAAAATGCTTTCTGTATGCATAATTTATTTATGTTTATAATTATGTTTTTCATGTTACGCAATATTGTCGTCCCCGCGCGATCGGGTAACGGATAAACGAATACCTCGCTTATACGAATAAAATATATTGGAACCGATGCCATAGACATAATGCTAAAGATCCCCGCATAATCGAATACCCCGCTTATACGAATAAAATATCTTGGAACCGATGCCATAGACATAATGCTAAACATTCCCGCATAATCGAATACCCCGTTTATTCGAATAATATTTCTTGGAACCAACAGTATTTGTTTAATCGGGGCCGACAGTATGTCAAAAAATAGGACGGAAAGTAGAGGGACCATTGATTAACTGCAATGACATTCAATTGAGTTATCAATGACCTATCATACTACACCACATGCCACACTATATGTCTAAATTTGTTTTTCTAGGTAACATATTATATTCTTTGATTAATTGAAGTTTATGTGCTGCATTCAGAAAACACTGTTCCCTTGATCCAATATTTTATGAGTAATTATGCGAAATGTAGCCTCCATGGCTCAATGTTAGAAGCTTCGCCTTGTATCCCGAATGATGGGGTTTTGATTCACACCGAAGCCCAGAGTATTATTTCCTCCGTTTGTCCAGTATATAGTTCTTGTGTTGTTCCATATATCAATTTAGACGTTAACCCTTTCAAAGCAATGACATCCTTTACATTTATAGTAATTTACTTGAAGGCGACAAAAGCAACAACATTATTAAAAATACTTTCAATTGCATTCTATTGATTGAAGTTCAATTTTGGACTGCTTATGATAGGTTTCGATTTTCTTTTCAGTGTTCTCCTTCAGCCTTTTTTTTATTAAATTGTTTCAATAATTCTCCAAGAAATCGAAACAAACACTTTTATCTGGTAGATTTCTTTACTTTATATACGGAACATTTTGGGTGTGAAGCATTTGAAACATGAGTCACGTACATAGTTAACGCGCAAAACGAAAATGGTAAACTACAGGGTTTCTAATTCTATTTGCAGCTATGTGGTAAAAAAATGGAATTCGTGGAATAAAAAAAAATTAAAAATAAAAGCAAAAGAGGATGAGAAGAAAATACTGACGGCTAAACCACGTTTGCCGTGTATTTACCATATATCCAGTCTAGTTGAGTCTGTATGAATCACAGGGAAAAAGGGAATTTTCCCTTTTTGTGCGTGTGATTGTGTTGCAATGTGATGCACGTGTTAGTTATTTTCAATAACAACCTGCTTATATTATGACTCACACATATATTACAAAAATTAAGAATCCGTGTAAACTGAAAGATAAGAGCGATTGTGTACTTTTTATATCTTTCTCAGTAGTTAATCTAGTAGCTTGTATAGATTCCGCAAAATATGTAAGTGCGCCCTCCAACCACCTCCGATTAAACTTAAAAAAATATTTTTCTCGTGTAACTCGTAGTGTAGTTTTTCAGGCTCGTGTGACCTAAAACCTCATTCGTCCCCCGTGCTGCATGGGCTACAGATGTGTTAGGTATTCCACTGTATACTTCTGTCTGATAAAATCCAGAGAAGTAAAAGTTTAACCTTTGTACATAAATAGAAAATAATCAACGCAATTAAAGCACCTATTTGTGAGTGCATTGCGTTGATTTTCTCGCTTGAAATGCAACCATGCATCAACTTGGCAGCCCATATTTTGTTTCTGGTTTTCCGGGGGCTAGCGTAAGGTGTAATCAGAAGCATAAAGCTCTTGGTGCCGAAAAGGATGCCAGCTGTACGCAGTAATTACTTAAAAGAAAGTAACCCAAACAATGTCTCAAAATCAAGCAATTTCTCAAACTCCCCAAAATGCAGTTTAATGCTAGCTTCCGTTGTTTTAATGTGGACTGTGAGGTCACTTTCTATTACTGACAACCTGGCTACATTTGGAATCAACATAGAGGTTGTTGGTTGTCTTCATTGAAAGTGAAACTAGATGATACCGTAATTTTGATTAGAATATGTTTCTATTGGTTGCTTATCAAGTCACAACGTCAGCTTGGAATTTAGGGGATTTTTCTCAGTTTTTTAATTTCCTCTCAAAACTGCTAGTGAAATCATTAACTGATAAATTCTGTACCTCAGAACCAGAATGACGTAAGTCCAAAAATGGCGATTTTCACTTTTATGCTGCATTGTATGTAGAATCTTATTCCGCATCGACCCACAAGAACATTATAATTGAAAACAAGTTCCTTCACAATTATTTAGCAGCATTAAAAGAGAGCGAGTCCCATCCTTTGCATGCATCCGACAATCGTTTTCGCCCTCTACTGAAAAGTGACGAAAATGGACTTACGTTAGTCTGATTCTGAGGAACAGAACTGTCGGCACAGCCTTAAAAATCTGAGCTTAATGAATCACACACATCTTTTGGGAGCAGTCACCAATTGATTTTTTTGCTGCCCTTTCAACAGAGCAGGGCCGACAAGAGGCTATGTCAGCCTAGTCGAAAACTAGGGGCGATCGAAATAGTATACAATTGTCGCCAGGGACCTGGCGACCAAACTGATAAGGTGCCTTAGCTATTAGCGGCTTAGAAAAAAAGATCTCTACGTCCCCAAAATTATGGTCAGGTACTGTTCCACGTTAGGGGAGTTTTTTCCATTAGCATAATGTGAAATCATTAATAGCAGAGATTCTGAAACGTTTTTAGGCCACAGCATGGGGGACATTTTCAAAGACTTTGCACGCAAACATTTCTATTTTTTCACAAAAAATTATTTGGATTGAATAAGTGCTACCAAATTTATTCTAACCTTTAGATCATTATTTACTTACGAAAACTTTTCAACGACATAACTTGTGGCATACAAACTTTTGATCAGTCAAAAATAATAAAAATGGAAATAAACAAGTTGTCAAATAATTGTGCATTAATAAAAAGAAATCGCCATTTGAGACAAGTATGTTAGTTTAATTTCATAAATTCTTATAGGACATAGTGTGATTGAGCATCAATTTTACGGAAGCAAAAATGCAAGATTGCTTTAATCAAAATGGAAGTCAAACTATGGCAAAGCTTCTTCTTCTTTACTAAAAAACTAAAAAAATTGCAAACGTGCAATTTGGAGAATTAAAATAATTTAAATGAAAGCATTTTAATGATAACGGATCATTAAATAATGAAGCATTGAAGTGCTGCAAAGTTTAAATCTTTTGTAAGATTAAAATTTATTACTCTCAGTAATTTTACAGATTGCTGATAGAACAAAAAATTCCGTAAGCACAAAAAAAATGCAAATGGTCTACACAAGTTGAAATTGCCTAGATGAATTAATGTTTTTTGTCTTTTGTTGAAGAAAATAATAATGAAGAAAAAAAATCGAAGAAAACTGAACTTTTTCTAATCGCGAGAATTACAGCCACTTGTAAATTGTTCGTGAAGTAATCAAATGGAAGCAGGTAAATAATAATTCTTATAATTGCAAGCCTTTTAAGAGGCCATTTGATAAGCCTAAATAGGTTCGTGGAAATTATGCTCATTTTGTTGCTTGGAACCTAAGAAAAGTATTTCAGAAAGTGCTTAGTTTTGAGAAATTTAAATCTACATACCGTTTTTGTTTCAATAACGTGCTATGTTTTCTAATTATTAACTATATTTTGATAAGAAAAAAAAATAAATACATTTTTTTTTTCAATTTAGTTTTTTTTTTCATTAGAAAAAGTGAGAAAATTATTTCAAATCTGATTTTAAAAGTATAGTATTAAAAAAATGTTACACAAAATTTTAATTTTAAATATTTCTCCAGAAAGCGATCAACTTTAATTTTACATGAATGAATGTGTTTGTTTTAGAATGATTTGTTTTTTACATTTTTTATGACAAAAAATTCTTTAACACAAGTTAATTTCTAAATGTGAAAGCAATAAACATGATATAAGCATTTTGTGCTTAAAAATTATGTAAATAGAAGGATTTCATATTAACATCTTCACTATTCATATATTTCGTTTCCTGTATCTACTTTTCATGTTTTTTTTTTTTTTTTAATTTTAAATTCAAACAAAGCTATAGGGCAATTCCATCGTTACAGAGGTAACAATCGCAGACTTTGAACACAAATAATTCTGATTTGGGCTGATGAAAGTCTTCAATTTTTTTTCCTGTAGTGTAACTTGATGATGTTTATGCTACATTAAATTTGCGTGCAGATTGCTTAATTACAAAAAAATACAGAAATTAAAAACTGCCTGTTACAGACGTAATTCACAAAACAGCAAAAACTCGACTATGTCATACAACTTACAATATTTCTCTGAATTATACGGAAATTTTGAACTTTTTTTTTTAATACGTGTTCTAGAGACTTCAAGCTTTCTAAAACCATAAAGATTGTGTGGATTTTGACTGCCGAATTTGTGAAAAAAATTCATAAACTTGTTACGGACGAAACAAAGTGGTGTTACAGACGTAACATCTCTGATTTGAAAGTAGAAAACAGTATTTTAAAGCAGGAATAAACAAAGATTTTTGTGCTAAAACAATACAGTAGCATTAATTAACACATTATTTGAATATTTTAAGTTATACTGTAACAGTTTTAGAAAATTTGGGTAAGTCTGGGGAGTTGAGAGCATATGCCGATATGTCAATATGTAACAATAAATTAATGCATCTTAAGACAATTATTTCCAAGAAAGATTGACACAAGAAAAGTTTAGAAGGGCCTTCACACAAATTTATTTATTTGTATTCTTAAAATTAATGCATAATGGGGCTGCTACATAAAAAAATCGGGAAAAGTAAATTCCTCCCTGGAATCAGTGATTGGTCTTAGGAGAACTTAAAAATTTGAAAATGTTGGATGATATAGCAGAATACTAGTACCAAACTAAAATTTAACCTTCTTGGTGACAGTTGGTCAATTTTGATAATTTTTTTTGAATGAAAAAATGTGTCCTTTTTCGTCCGACGTTCTCGAAATTCGAACGGCATTTTCGTATTCTGTTCGAAAACAATGCATTTCGCGGGCTTTTGGCAAATTCGCGATGTTAGCCCACCGTTCTTCCAATTTTGGCGTCAGCTTTAAAACATTTTCCTGGGGCATATAAATAATTTTAACTTTTTCTGCAATGGAGTTTGCACACTGAAAAAAGGAAAGAGCGTCGTTGACAAATGCTGTTCTAGATCTTACTCTCTGCCAAACCTGGTGCTTGACCATACCCCCAACTCCATCCACAGCTCCCTTTCCATGTGACGTAGCAAAAAAATGCCAGTTGAGGTATAAATTATAATCAGTTATACCATATGTGTATTTTATTAATCTTAAGAAATAAATTTCAATTACATGCCGACATAATTAAAAATTTCAAAATCAGAATACCAGAAACTTTAGTACTCGTACCATATTATGCTATATACATGTATTGCTCATCCTGTGCTTTTTACCTATTTAATTGGAAATTTACTTTTGCTACGGACGTAACATAGAGCCATTTGTTATGTCCGAAATGTTACGTCTGTAACAGCATTAATTTAAAAACTAAATCAGTTGCAATATTTTTAACTATGGTGGGCAATTACTCTAAGAATTTGCCAAAAGGACCATTAAGGGTTTTTTTTAATTTTGATTTTTTAGGACGTAATGACAACTTTTGCTTCTTTTTTGTTACAGACGTAACATCAAACTTCTTTTTTTCAAACTTCAATTACACCATTTAGATCAATTCAAAAGAAATTAATGAATGCATATTATTATAGTACCGTCTTAGTAGTTAAAATTGTGCTACAAGTAGTTATTTTTGTTTTTATTTTTCGATGAGAAATATGCATTTGAAAATGTGTTCTTTTTTCTGATTTTTTACAAGTTCGTGAATATCGTACTTCCAACAAAGAAAACAAGTATTATTCTAACTCTCACCTAAAAACCAATGCAAGATTCTTAAAAATATGCATCTTAAGCTTTAAAATGATGTATAACATAGCAACATAACTTCAATATGAATTTTTGACCAATTGGTTTCACTTTTCATGGAATGGCCCTATAATATTTTGTTAAACCATTTGATTCTAAAAATTTCAAGTATGAAAAGTTTCGCATTGAACTGGAATTTAAACAACTAAACTTACTACGACTAAGTTACCGTAAAATAGGGTGTTCGGAACAGCGGGGTCAATCGGAGCGAAACTTCCCGACCGTACAAAGAAATTCTTCATAAATAAACTATTGGATATTTTTCGCCATTATTTTTTTTTAGAAAGGTAAGATCATAGGAAGTAGAAAAAAAAATACTTTTGTCAATCTGGCAACGCTACTGGCTTCTAATGCTAGAAAACATCCCATTTTCATCGACTGCAAAACTTTATATGCAAGAACAAACCTTCTTATATTTAAAAGCTAAGAGTGGTATGTTTTAACTATACGTGTATCTGAACAACAAAATACCACATTAGAATTTACATTTTTATAAATTGTGTCATAAAAATGAAGAATTCTGAAAGTGCCATAGGAAAAAAAATTGCGGGGTGAATCGGAACACTTAGTTCTGTTGTTCTAATTCAAACTAATTTGAAGGAAACTGTTTGAAAAATCAAGATTCTAACCCCAATTCTTCTAATCAAGACAAGGACAAGGATTTATTACTGTTTATCCTTTCTCGTGAGCAACTAGATATTGGAATGACAAACAGTGGCAGACTTCAAAAGATTTTTTCTCCAGGAGACTTCTTTTTACTTAAAATACGAGGGGGAAAGTCGAGGACTTTATGTAGTAAAAGTCCAGCACACAGAAATTAATTTCCCAAAATTAAAGTCATTTAGCACCTAAATCTTGAAACAGTTTCACATTGTGTTTCATGTTTTACATAATCGGTAAAGAATTATGGACCGACTGAGATGAATCGGCATTAATTACGTAACACTTATTGGTTTTGTTGTAAACAGACATTACTGCTAATTTCGTGCGTTCAAGCCTATCTAAGAATTCATCTGCGACAATATTTTTTGTAGACATATGCAATATACATGCTAAAGTGATCAAAATGACCTTATCAGAATTAAACAATGGAAAGTTTCAAAAACATGCATGCTGTCAATTTTCTCCATCTTGAAAATCCACCGACAGTAGCAAAATTTGAGAGACCAGTGTCTTAACAGTTACACCACTCTTTCGGAATTTATTGGAATTATTCACTTTATAAGGTGATAAACATAGGTCGTTATTATATCTCTCTCTCTCTATATATATATATATATACTGTCGTCCCCGCTTAATCGGGTAACGGATAAACGAATACCCCGCTTACACGAATAAAACCGTCCGGAACCGAACATTTCCCCATAGACACAATATTAAATATCCCCGCTTAATCGAATAATATTTTTATCTTCCTTTGCAAAAAATTTTGCTAAGAAAAATATAGAATAAAATAAAAGTGTTTTCACAAGACCTTGGAACAAACAAACTACTATTGTGAACTAATTCAGAAAATAACAGTGAAAGGCGAAACATAAATTTTTTGTAGCACAAGTTGTAAGTTACTTTTTTATGATTTTCACATGACCGTACAGGATTTATACTCAATTATTATACTTTTTTGTTGTTAACTTTTCTTATTTCAAAATATTTTTACCAATAATATTAATTATTTTCTTTATATAGCTATTTCTTTGTTATTACTACGTTTTGAGAGCAAAATTGTTAAAATGGAAAGGTAAAAAAATGTTCCCCGCTTAATCAAATACCCCGCTTAATCGAATAAAATTTCTTGGAACCAACAGCATTCGAGTAAGCAGGGCCGAATTAAGCAGGGTTCTGAGAAAAGGAATTTGGGTTTTTACTATCATGATTTTCCAAACTTCTTGGTGAACCTTTTTTATTGTGTTCCTGTCTTTTCCCGAACACATAGAATAATTTTAAGGAAACATCTTCATAAGTTAGATGAGATGTTATTCTTAAAGTACCCCAATAACAGCAAAAGAGCATGATTGTGAAAAAAAAAATATGTTGAAAAAAATCACCTTCGCCGAAAATAGAAGCCTTTCAACTTATCTCTTAAAGGAGAATGTGGATGGTGGTATCTACAACAAGATGGCAATTTGTGAAAGACCGATTGCAAAAAATCCAAACCACCCCTTTGAATAATATATATCCCCTATTGGGATGCCGCGCCCTTTTTGGCTGAAGCTTAAACGCATCCCCTTCTAATGATTAATCTATCCATCAAGCACAAAGAACTCTGAAAGACTTGGGAACTTCACCACTCGTTAATCTCGCAGCGAAAGAATTTCCAAAGGATGGTATTATTATTTAAAATGAGGTTTAATAGCTGAAGAGTACCTTGCTAAAGAAAGGGTGACGTGTCGAGCGGTGTTATCAGAGTGGAAGAGAATGATTACGATGTTAAAGGGCAATGATTAGGGATAAGTATCTGGGTCAGGCCAAATGAATAGCTTGACAATTTCCAGACATCACGAGAGATATTTTATTATCGCATCTGATGGATTTAATAACGATGGGTGGGACGGTGGAATTTCGGCTTTGAAGTATGTACTGCTTTGACAGCCGCCCCCCCCCCCCCCGAAAAAGAAAGCTGAAATTTTCGTTGAAGACCATGTTATGTTGTCTGAAAAACATATCACACACAAAGTAAGAACAA
>JAXGGA010014031.1:0-33299 GCA_038373865.1 Uloborus plumipes
TAGCCATTTATATCAAGAAAAATGAAAAACACAGCCTAAATTTACATTGTTTACATTCATTTTGACGTTTTCAGCTGACTTCCGGTGCTTCGGAATCTCACTTCCGGTTTTTTTAATTAGCTGTAGCTTTTTTTCTAATTATCAGAAAAGTAAAAGTAAGACATTTTTGGAATCCTAGAAGTCAGTTCTTTTCAAATATGTAATTTAAAAAAAATCAAATTTTTTGACGAAATCGGTCATTTCAACGTAGGCAGTCACCTTAATAACTAGTTTTTATGAAGAAAAGGAAAATGGAAACAAAAAACGGGTTACATGTATAGTAAGCCTCTGGTGATTTGACCTTCAACGTATACAAATTTCCCCTTCTTCAGGTTATACACTGGCGGAAAAAAAAATCCCAACACCAAGAAAAAATTGCCGTAGAGTAATAAAATTTGGGTAATGCAATTGTCTAGTTAACATGTTTAATTGATTAAATGTACGAGATCACTGACTAATTTAAGCTCAAGAAAATGCTGTGCAAATGTGAAATTATGTTAATTTAATAGAGGGTGTAACCTCCAGAATTTTGAAGGCAAGCCTGCAAGCGTGCATGCATTATGTCATGCAGGTGCCGAATGTCACTTTGTGGTATGGAGTTCCATGCTTGTTGCACTTGCTGTGTCAATACTAGAACCGTCATTGCTGACTGTGGATGATGCTCGAGGTGCCATCCCTTGAGATCCCATTCGTTATCAATTGGAGACAGACCTGGTGATTTTGCAGGTCATGGTAACATGTCAGCACTCTGTAGAGCACATTACATTACAGCAGCGATGTGAGGGCGAGCTTTATCCGGTTGGAAAACGCTCCCTTGAATGCTACTCATGAATGGATGTACTACTGGTTAAATTAATAGACTGACGACAAATTTTCAGTCAGTGAGTTTGGGATAACCACAAGAATGCCCAAGCTGTAGTAGGAAATTGCTCCAGACACCATAACCCCAGGTGTGAGTCCCGTGTGTCTAGGCCGTAGACCGCTTGGATGCAGGTGGTCCCCTGGCCTCCTTCTGACCAATATACAGCCACCACTGGCACTAATTCAGAATCTGTTTTCATCAAAAATTACAACAGATCTCCACTCCGACCTCCAGTGAGCTCTGTCATGGCACCACTGCCGTCGGAAAAGGCAATGGTTTGCAGTCAATAGAATACCGGCTACAGGCTGCTTGGCTCGGAGCTGTCCTTGAAGTAAACAGTTTTTTACCGTTCCTTGGGTCACGACGGTACCAACTGCAACTCGAATGTCAGTCGCAGATGTAGTACGATGCGCCACAGCCGCACGCAAGATTCTGCGATCTTTCTTCTCACTCGTGCCACGTGGCAGCTCGGAACTCGATCTTCTTGAGGTAGTACCATCCCTTGCCCATAGCTTCCAATAATCATGCATGGTAGAAACATTCCCACCCAAGTCTTTCTGCAATATCGCGAAATGAAAATCCACCTTCTCGTAGCCAAATTGTACGACCTCGTTCAAACTCGGTGAGCTGTTGATAATGGCGTCTTCGTCTTCTTAAAGGTATTCCTGGCTAAGATGAACGCAATTCGTCAAATTTCGCGGAAAAATAATACACACGAGCTTCACAACACGCTTTTAAAACAAGCCTTATTTGCATATTCTGAGTGACGCCAACTGAACCACACTTATGCGCGGAACACGAAATTTCAATCGATGTCATCTTTCAGTTGTATAAACACGCCTACCAAATTTCGTTTATCTAACACAAGTCTTTCTTGGTGTTGGGATTTTTTTTTCCGCCAGTGTAGTAAGATGAAATCAGCTCTGAATTTAGTTTTGTTTCTTTCGTATTGGCTTTGCAAACGTATTCTAATTCGAATCCGGGGTAATTGCTCTTCAGGCCCGTCATTTGGGGGGGCATGGGGGGGGGGTAAATTGCCCCCCCCCCTTGACTTTGGGAAATCTATGTATTGGCATATAAGTGGGCGTGGTTTTTGCCACTTTTTGGTAAATTTTACACTGTGCATTCACCCTTTGCCCCCACCCCCTGGAAAATTTCGAAATGACGTCCCTGTTGCTCTTTCCTATTGCCCGTAAAGAGGGAAACAGTGACATGGTCAGAGCTCAACTCTTCGGAGTTGCGCAGTATACTCTTGTAAGGTTATCAGTTGTCATCAAATGCTCGTCCATTCCTTAAGGCACTTTCATCTCACTTCATATGTACTTTTACTACCAATAAAGGTAAATATGTTATTTTTTTCGGCTAAAAATACGAAAAAAGAAGCTGTATTATAACTCTTTGCTTTGTAAATTTTAAAAACGCGTGTTTTGCTTATTCACTTGAAATTCTTAATAGTTCAAGAGCTAGCAATGTCGAAAAACAGCTATTTTAAAAAGTCTGGCTCTTTAATATATCTTTCCCTGTACTCTTCTAAGAAGCATGCCGAGTGTCTGGAAACCGAGTTTGGTTGTGTTTTTTACTGCGCATCACATTTTTACTGGAAAAAATAGTGATTTTTATGTTATTTTTGGGCAGTTTCACGCCAAATCATCCTAGAAAAAAAGTTTTTGAGCTTGCCTTTTACGATTTTAACAAAAATTTGGGTGGAGGACGTATATAACAATATAAGTAATCCTGCCAAGTTTTAGATTTCTACTCCAAAGATTGTACGAAATACAGAGCTGCTAAAAAACGAAAAAAAGCTTAGACGTAACTTGTTTTCTAATATTACTAGAATGGAAAATTCAAAAACCATTGTCAAGGTAAAAATAGCTTGCCATTGATACAATACATAGCATATTTATGACAGGTTTAAATTTCTAATTGAACCCAAAATGGTGAAAATCTCTATTTTTACCAGCAAAAATATGATACGCAGTAGAAAACGCAAACACTCTCAGCTGTTTGCGTTTCACTACACATGCTTCTTAGAAGAGCATAGGGAAATATATATTAACACGTTCAAAGCGGACCTCATGACAATGGTAACCACCATCGGCCTGCAAAATTTTTTGATGTCTAACTTACCAATTCCACTCCATTTTTAACGTAGATAAAGCTGAAAAATTTTAAAAATTGTTTTTGAAATATTCAATTGTGAAAATTTAAAGTTCTCCACCAAGAGGACAGCCACCCGCTACGTGAACCTGTTGCCGTCCTTCCAAGAGTTCGTGAGCTCCCAACGTATTAAAGAGCCAAACGTCTTAAAATTGTCATTCGAAAACGTTGCTATACCAGAAAGCAATTTAACTTGACACTAAACGCCACTACGCGCGGAGCCAATAAGAGCTCAGAAGCAGTTAAGGATCTCCTCTAATTCTCCAAGTAGGCTGTGACGTTTTATCTAGCTCGTTTTTCATTGGCTGATGTCACGCTGACGTCACGACGCCAGTACCAAGAAACCTTTCAGCGTAGTATAGCTCTTAAACTAAAAACACCGTTAACCTTTTATAATTCCGTGGTAAGTATACTTACCACCAATTTCCTCAATTATTTTAAATGCCCAAGGTACTATATTTTACCTAACGTATAGAATCACCTTTAATACTCCATTCCTTTAGTATATTGTAGAATTTACTAAATAAATTTAGTATATACTAAATATTTTTGTAAAATATATTCGTAAATATTACAAATTACAAGACATAAAGGGCCCGTTAAAGGGTTAAGTTTTAAGAAAATGCAATACTTTATGTTATTATATTCAATAATAACTCAAAAACCAAACTCTAATATTGTCAAACTTCAAGCAAAAGACACAGTAAACATATCTTCTTGGAAATAGCTCCGAGGTGCACAATGTTGACAGAAAATTATCCATGTGTACCACATTTCCTCTTTCTGTTCTTACGTTTTCCAGAGAAGTGCACCATGAATATAGACTCAAACAAACATTCTTATTTTATTACATGTACAGAAAATTTCTTTTAATAATTTACCAAATCCAACTAATTCATTAAAATTGGGAAAATAAAAGCAGACGAATTCAATTTAAAAGAGAAGCCATTTGAATATTTTCATTTATAAACACAAAATGGCTTTGATATAATATAAAACATTTATAAATATTTTTGAAAATGAATGGACTACATAAGGTAAAAATGAATTCAATTTTAAATTTTAAACTCTATACTCAAGCAGAATTCTTCAGAACTGCTTGGTTTGATTCAGACAGAGCCTTGATTTAGCTTTTCTAAAGACAATTCCTACAACTATAATTATGTTCGTAAAAACTTGGAGCGAAATTCCTCTTATGCAGAAATATTCTAAGCTATCGAATGACATAAAACTTAAAAAGATAATTATACAATTTTTTTCTCCTCCCATATTAACAAATGTAAGTGAAAAATTAGCTTAAGACTAAAAAAAAATAATAATAAAATAAAACATTCAAGAAAAGACAAAAAAAAACCTATGTGCTGTGCTCTACGCTACAGACCAATTTTAAGACAAATCTTATAAAAACTGACCGAACGATTTTGGTCTATTATGTCTCACATAATACATACATACACATACACATCGAACTGTCTTCTTAATAGCTAGTAGAAAAAACAGACTTGATTTAATTTTGAAAAGTCAAATCGCTCAAAACCTTTCGAGTTTTTTTGCATTCTCCAAAATATTTTTAAGTATTTTTTTCCCTCTTAAACAACATTGCTCGACTTTTAATGATGTTTTTCTGCCGTAAACGTTGGGTTTTCGTTTTTTCTGCTACTTTCTTATTCTATTTTCTTGCGAAAACTATAATTTAGTTCGTTCATTATTGAATATTTCTGCACTTTGATTTTGTTAATCAACTAACATCGTGATACGTTTTATATTTTTCAATTTTAATGCTTATTTTTTATGTACTCTTGCATTTTTAGGCATCCTAAGTGAAAAAGGAGACTGATATACAATAAAGATTTATTCTCGTAGATGTAGCGAGAGGAACACAATGACACAAATGTTTAAAGCGTTACAAAAATAATTAAAACAACATCATTATAGAAGTAGGTTCCTTTCTTATGTGCTTCATTTATTTTAAACGACGAAAATGTGTTCCATACATCTAACACGTCCGCTTTTAATTTCCTTTTTATCCTTACATGATAAAACAAGATCTTAATACTTGGTGCTAGACTTTGATATCAGAGTAGGTGTGCATCAGAGCATGGAATACATGCCAATTTTAGTGAATACATGTAACATAGATTACATTTCTAACTGACCTTGTTGCTATCAAGTTTTTTTTTTCTTTTTCGTAAATACATCAAATATTTTCTTAAGTTATAAAATACCGTAAGAAATATTCAGACTTAAATCCCATTCACGATGAAGATTTAAAAACAAGTGAAATAACCTTTAAACCTATATCATTTTTGACGAGTAAAATACAAAAAAAATATTTTCAATATTCTTAAAAATAAAAAAAAATACAGCCCAAAGTCAATTCCTTTCATATCATGCCTGAAAGTCTGTTCTATAATCCTATGTTTCCTTTGTTAAATAAAAAGCAATAACTCCCGACAACAAAACACATTTCTGCTTTTCTTCCAAATCAATCTTACTTTGAAAGTGAGAGAAATGGATATCAGATGCAAAAGGAGAGTGATATAATGATACCAGTATGCGCTAGACATGAATAATTCATCCTCAGTTCTTACAAAGTATTTGTAGGAAACTACCACTAAAGGTAAACGTAGTGAATATGAGTTTTTTTTTTTTTTTTTCTATTTCTGTAGCTTTTCCTTATGGCATACAAGAACCGGAAAATGCTGTCTGAAAGACCAGAAATTTATAATGCAAATAAACAACTTGCGATCCTTCCGAGAGCTCACATTTCCTTTTTGGAATTGAATTCTTCCAAGGTATCATGTGTAGCAAATAGTGTGTTTAGAAAAATATTATATTTATAATTTAAATATATACAGGGATGAGAGGAGTGAAATATGGAATACTATT
Organism: Uloborus plumipes; assembly: GCA_038373865.1. Taxonomy (NCBI): domain Eukaryota; kingdom Metazoa; phylum Arthropoda; class Arachnida; order Araneae; family Uloboridae; genus Uloborus; species Uloborus plumipes. Next base: position 5,948 of record JAXGGA010014031.1, read on the forward strand.
TAAATTTCTACTACTCGCTAAACTGGTTTTTGGATGAAAGTACCCAACCCATCATGAGTTCAAACTAAAACTATATGTAATGTGCAATACTTGCAAAAAAAAAAGTGCTGTTAATTTATTTGTATTAGAAAGAAAATGTGTTATAAAATAACAAATTGAAAAAAAAGTAGAATAATTCCAGGTAGCACAAATAACCTTTAAACGTCTTATAAACGTTTTTAAGCGGTTGTTACAACGTTAATAACCATTTTACAACCTTTAAAAAACGAAGTGTGCTGCTTGGGAGTGGTTCAAACTACAGGAAAAATTTAAACTTTTACCTTTTTTTTAACCGACTTCAACAAAGGAGGAGGTTATACAATTCGTCGGAGATTTTTTTTTTTTTTTCGGTATGTTCCAAGATTACTCGAAGACGCCTGGACCGATTTCAAAAATTCTTTTTTTGTTAGAAAGGTCTTTTTTTCCGATTGGTCCCATCCTCTCGTGATCCGGGTTCGATAACGGGAACCTGCAGAAATCTTTCGAAAAAGAAATTGGGATCACAGTAATCGTAATAATGACCATTTTGATCGCCAGGCTTCTCTGGATTGCATAATGAAATTCCTTTCTGTGGTTTTTTTGAAAATTTTAAACCGAATATCTTTCTATGTCCTGCTTTTTTCTCCTGAACTCCAACGAAATGAAAGTCGTACCAGGTACTGATTGATTCGTAATATTTCAGGTTTTATTAGTCTTAATTTACATAAGGTTTGATAAAGGAATTCTGAAGAAAGTGAGGAAAATCTCCAAATTTTTGCTCAAATTTAAAGCGATTTGTCCCAAATGATTAAATATGAAAGCCATTGTTACAGAACGAGATTAATATGAAACAGTTTTTATAATTATCATGAAAATTTTGAATGAAGGCCTAAGTGAAGCAAACATGACCCTCATTAGCGGGCCACGTATGTAATACGTCGTGAAATTTTATGAACTGCAAGAATCTAGTGTTGTTTTGAAATATAAATTAATTGAAAAGCCGTTAATATAGCCTTTAATTAAACTAGTACACAAATAAATACCGGAGAATAACGAGGATTATTTTTTAGTGTCAATCGTTTCAAATTTTAGACGCGTTGATACTTTCTTTCTTTTTTTTTCCTTACATAGTTTATTTTATGAAGCATTTACTTGAGAAAATTAGGTGAAGTTTTGCAATGGAAACATTACCTTATTTCATATGTACATTTACACTAAAAAGAATAAAATAAAAATATTTTTGAAAAAAAAATTGAACCGACTTCGGAACTTTACTCAGCAAATGCTCTAAAAAGTAAAAAAATAACTTTATTCTTTGAACACCATCGATACTACATTTAAACATAAGTTTTGAAGTCGGCGCAAAAACTATAGGTAAAATGATGTTTACTATATTTTGCCAACATTTTCAGAGAAATCATTGAAAATTGAGAGCTGAATATTTGTACCATTGCATAAATATGTATTTTTCAATGAATGCGAATGCGAATAAAGAACCTGGATTCATTTAAATTTACATTTATAGTTTCGAATAATTATGTTTAGCTTTTTTGCGCCGACTTCAAAACTTATGTTTAAATGTAGTATCGATGGTGTTCAAAGAATAAAGTTATTTTTTACTTTTTAGAGCATTTGCTGAGTGAAGTTCCGAAGTCGGTTCAATTTTTTTTTCAAAAATATTTTTATTAGTTTTTATATAGCTTAAGGATCCTTTTTTACATCCTCTCTATAAAATTTTTAACTTTTTTTAACGGAAGGAACCGAAGAATATGTAGAAATTTTTGTAGAAAAAGGTTAAAATTATTGATTTTTTTATTTTTTTCATCTTTCGGGGACATAGTGTACGGGTATGTTCTCTTTATTTCATTTTTTAGTTAGACGTATTAGTTGCAAACCAGAGCAGAAGTCATAAAAGAACAGGGTTACGTCTGAAATTATGACTCAACTACACTGCAAAAAATAAATGTTGCTTTTGTAGTATAATACAGCTCATTTTATAGTAATTTTACTGTAATAAACTGTAAAACTGCTAATTTTAGTAATGACCTGTAAAACTGCTAAATTTAGTAATCTTAATATATAAAAATTATGTGTCTCTGTGTTTGTGGCCAATGGACTCCTCAGCTACTGAACCGATTTTAACCAAATTTTGCACGCAGTTACAGTTTGGTCCAACTTAAATGATGGGATAGCTTTTATCTCAATTTAGGACCGCAATATATTTTTATTGCAAATTATCTATTTAGATACCAGCTTTTCTGCGCATAAGTGAGAGTTCACTGTATTTAGCTAAAATGTCTTATTGACTATGACTAAGCCTTTTTACTAAGCCTTTTTTGACACCTCCATGGCTGAGCGACATAAAGCACACGTTCTGGCTGCTTTCGGAGCGCAGTAAACAGGTTGTAAGTTAGCGGTGCGTTAAGTGTTATTTAACTTTTTTGTGAAGTAAATTATAAACAAACGCGTTACTTCCCTTGAAATTTATATGTGATAAGCTGTCAGAAACGATTGTCATTTAAAAGTTTTTACGCCTCTGAGGCTGAGAGGTGGAAAGCGCTTGGTAGGATAGCTCCTGGACTGCATTTAAGTGGCTGTTCTTCTTACTACTATTATATATACAAAAGTTTGTTTGGATGGATTTATGGATGGAGCAGTCAGTTGATAAGCAGTCCAAAAAAATTATCTTTTTAACTAAGCCTTTTTTGAGCCTCTGTCGCCGGGCGACATAAAGCACATGTTCTGACAGCTTCTGGAGCGCAGTAAAATAGGTTGTAAATACAGAAACATTAATAAATGATTAATGTATGTACGAATTTTATTTTATTTATTTTTTTTGTATTTTCTAATAAAACATTTTTCTAATAAAACTTAATAAATTCAAAAATTTGCTTATTTATTGCCTTTAAGGCGGAACAGAGTTCGTCGGCTCAGTTAGTAAACTATAAAACTGTTACTTTTAGTAATAAACTGTAAAATTGCTAGTTTTACAGTTTAATAATGTTTATTTTACAGCTTTAAACTGGAATCTCTGCTGCAAGTATTATGCTGATGTTTTTACAGAAGCGACAGCTAATTTTATGGTAATAAACTGTAAAATTGCTAGTTTTGCAGTTTATTACTATGCAGTTTACACTTTTAAACTGGAACCTCGGCTTCCGGCATTATACTGTTGTTTTTACAGTATAATACAGCTAATTTTGCAGTAATAAACTGTACAATTGCTATATTTACAGCAATAAATTGTAAAATAGCTAATTTTACCGCTTATTACTGCACTTTTACAGTTTTAAACTGGAACCTTTGCTACCAGTATTATACTGTTTAAACAACAGTTTTTTTTTTTTTTTTTTTTTTGCAGCGTAGTGTGAAAAAAAAATACATACTAAAACTAGTGCGCATTGTAATTGGTAAACATCTAATTACTTTTAATAAAATTTACCTGATCTAACTCATACCATTATCTCGATATGATATTTAAATTTAAGAAGTTTCTGTATGTATATCCCGTACTTAAAGAGTATGGATAAGACCGAGAAATAAGCTTACTCAGCATAACATTTAGTTAAGATTAATACGAGCGTTTCATTACAAGAGCAAAGCAATAGGTCCAAATTTATGGGATACATTGAATGGTTTTTAGTGCAATTTTCTACTTCAAGTATATTCACGATAGATGTAAATGATCTGCAACTCATCTTAATTTTATCTTCTTTCACTGAAATCTGTTTCAAATAATTGTAACTTAATGCAAACTTTCGAGAGAAAAAAAAATCAAACTTCGCCTAATAGAAACATTTTACGAAACAATATGCAGACATACTGTTTAATGAGCATTTGTATTTAATAATAGTCGAAGGTAATTACCCAAAAGGACATTACTGCATCGTTAAGTCTTAACGATGTGTAATGCAAAAGACATTTTCAATCTACTTCTTCGTTTATTTACTGTTTTTCTTTGGTTTTGTGCTTAAAAGCTAGCTACTCTGACCGCAAGAAAATACTCTCATGACATTTATTTAAATGAATCCTGAAATAAGTTTTGTAAAAATGAGAAAAGAGCTTTAATTGAAATTCATGTATTTCAGTTTATTTAAATAGTTTTGTCGTTAAGTGTAAACCGACGTTATTTACATGCAGCATTTAATCTTCATCTATTTCCTAAACGAAACTAACTAACCTTCTGAGAAATAAAATAAGAAATATTTTCTTATCATTCGACAAGTGTATATTATTGTACATTTGTTTTATCGATACAGTTGAACGTTGTTTATGGGATATCATTGAATATTTTGCTTTCAAAATATTGTACACTGTACTGACCTAGACGGACGGAATATACATGTGTACATGTCAGGATATAAGTTGGTAGAGCCTATTGAAACGAATTTTTGAGGGTTGATTTTTAACCCTGCTGCTGTGTTCGTCCCGAACACACGTATACTGTGTTCGGGTCCAAATGGACCCAACATATGTAATTTATTCCCTAACACCGCTTTTTTTTATATTTTTTCGAGTTTAATTGTTATATTTGATTTTATTAGAAACTTCCAAACATAAATCACTCAATTTTTGTATTTTATTTTACATATTTAATCCGAGAAAACACATAAATAAAATTTAAATATTATAGCAATTCCAGTTTTCGTACTAAAGAAAACTAACAAAATTATGTAAGCTGTCACTTTAAGAAATTTACTAGAAATTTTTAAGCTTAAAAAGAAGTGTTAAAAATGGAAATACGAACAGTACAACATTTGTATGAGATGTACAGATTTATGTACAGAATCATATGCGCGGGGGAAGCGGCGGAGAGAGGGGGTAAAAGGGAATTCCCCTCAGATAGGCATAATTGCAGAGTTTGCAGTTCTATGAAAGTTAACCTTGAAACATTTTCACTGGTACTGATTTCAATTCATAGAAAGGAAGAAATGGTATTCAGAAAGAAAAAAAAAGAAGAAAAAAAATGAATGAAAGAAAAACAGAAGATAACCATTAAAAAATATTTAAAAAACGTACAAAAACAATGAACAAATGTTTTATTTATTGTTTCATAAATTATGAATAAAATAAACAAGCATAAAATTATTTTGTTTCTCTGATACATGCTTTTTAATCATATGGGTCCAAAAGGACCCGAACACAGTATTAGTAAACTTTTTTTTGACAAGTAGGGTTATGCTTCAATCAAAACAAAAAAAATATGTGTGTAATATAACATGAAAATAAACACATTCATGAAGTTAAAACGTTATACCAACGTTACTCGAAAATTTATAAGCAAATGAAATCTGTTTTGGGTCGAAAAGGACCCGAACACAGTAGCAGGGTTAATTGAAAATCTTCAAAAAATCCTGTAAGTTCCCTCTATTGAGGTATTTTATCTAACGGTTAAAATATACCGCATACATGATGTGGTGCAATATTGTTGTCTCTTTTAACCCTACTTCTTATTTTTCTCTTTTAACCCTACACTGCATAGCGTTGCCAATTGTCTACATGGAATATTTGTCTTTATGACCAAGTATATGGCAACTCGAGCATAAAAAGCAAGTATTATGTATCTTTAAAGCAAATATAACCATCTATCTTCAAATTATTTTATTTATTCGGTTGGAATGTTTTCCAACAATAAAAAAGTGGTGCGGCCTACATTTGAAAGTGTAACCAGCTGATAAAATTCAAGCTATATTCTAAATTGAACGCGTCATGTTACATACCTTAATAGAAGTAATACTATTTCTCCTGTTTCTTAAAACATATCTTAAATTTCACGGGAATCTCCCACTAAATCCAATCCTCTATGTTCTTATCACTAGATAGTCCTCCACAAAATACTAACCGGTGGTTAATCAATGCAATTTCTATCTATCTCATGTGCTAACACACGCACTGCTTACTATAGTTTAACCGCGACGAGATGGCCGGTGTCAATCAAATTAGAAAACGAGTCCATTCCTTAAAATAGGTAGAATTTCTACCCATTCAAATTCCACATCAATTGTGAATCCCATTCCTCAATTTATCTGCGATCAAAGCCATCCTCAACCATGAACCCATTTCCCCTTCAATTTTCCAACTCCAATTTAAGCTTATTAATCTCCGCCACATAGTCACCATTTCATGAATAAAGGGCCACTCCAATAATACATGAAATGATTTTGCCGATCAACTTGCCAAGGAAGCAACAAAATCAGCCGTCAGTCTCATAACTTCGTTCCCAATTGGCCAACTCAAAAAAGACTTAAATGCTTTTCTACTCCAAGTCTGGCAATCTTACTGGGACCTTTCAACCAAAGGTCGCTGGACCTATGACATTTTCCAGACGGTATCCTTGTCCAGACTCCATCGTTCTTCCATAAGCCAATTAATCACCAACCATGGGCCCACTCATTCCTACTTCTACAAACGAACTCTCCTCAGCTCTCCCAACTGCATTTGTGGCGAATTTGGGGATTTTGAATACTTCTTCTTCCACTGCAGGTTTACGTCGGCGTTTCATCTGGTGCTTTCTACCAATCTAAGAGCACAATGGAAAAGTTTTCTTTTAGTCGACAAGAAGGCCTACAAAAACGCATTATCCCTAATTGACTTTCTTTTAAGGCTACAGTGGACAAATAAAATGGATTTTTTTCAATGATTGATTTACATGTCTAAAACTTTGTGTGCTTGTATTATTGTATATTTACGACATCTAAAAGCATAAACAACACAAATTAGTGCAAAAACAATGAATATTTTTTTTTTCAAATTTCAAATTTAAACATTTTTTTAACAAAATTTCAAAATGTTCCAGGCGTCGCAATTTTTTTTCAAACTTTGAATTTCCACTTAATTTCCAATCATTAGGCATGACTGCATAAAACAATGCATTACATGCAATGTTTCATGTGATAGTTTATTAAAGATGGCTGAAAATAAAAATTTATATGATTTTTTTAACTGAAAAATTTTATTTTCAGCCATCTTTTATAAACTATCTCATAAAATATTACACATAATGCATTGTTTTGTGCCATCATGCCTAATGATTGGAAATTAAGTGGAAATTCCAAGTTTGAAAAAAAATTACGACGCCTGGAACATTTTGAAATTTTATTAAAAAAATATTTAAATTTGAAATTTGAAAAAAAAGTATTCATTGTTTTTGCACTAATTTGTGTTGTTTATGCTTTTAGATGTTGTAAATATACAATAATACAAGCACACAAAGTTTTAGACACATAAATCAATAATTGAAAAAAATCAATTTTATTTGTCCACTGTAGCCTTAAGAAACAAGCAGTTTTTTTTCCAGAATTACCATAGGGCTTGGACTTTCCTTACCACCTTGTTCCCATCGTTTGTTCCCTTGTTTGTTTTCATTTTTTCTATGTCAAACTATATTTCCAAGCCTATTCAAAATTATGTAACCTACTCCATGTGTTTCTTTATGTATTTTTATTCTTATTTTTTTAATTTTAAATAAACACGTACGTCATACAGGGCAAACCAAACCGAGAAGATCTTGCAATCATTCTGGCCCTGAATGATGGCGCTCAACCCATTCTTCAATTTTTATCTGCGTATCACCCCTTCCTAAAAATGCACAATCCTGAAAAAAGGAGGAGTCATAGGCCACACATCTCTGCGAAGTTGAATTATACAATTCCATTTTGCACAAGTGTTTACTAGTTTACTTGCAAATTAAAAGTGTTAACCATTCAGTCCTTTTCTTAACATTTAAGTAATGTTCATCATTGTAAATTAAATTTATCTGATATAATAACGAACACTGATTAGGACAATTCATTTTCTTCTCCTGTTTTAAATTATGTATTAAATAAGTTTTACACTGTTTAGTAGGAAAACACAATATGTGCTTAGTCACTTGACGTGGACAGTGTGCTAAAGAAATCTGGGATAGATACATGATTCTGTTATCAAGCATTTTTGAAGCATTGGGACATTGTAAGAAACGAGTGTTCCAACAATCCCTTGAAATCCCGACTCCTCAGAATACACATCAGATTAAACATAATAATAAACCTTCTTCGTATATAATAAACCTTCTTCCTATCTGTATGCATTAGATAATTTTTCAGCGGAGAAACGAGGAACTGCGTGCAACTCTTCAACTAATAAGTACCAAACCCAGATTTTATCATTTTACTGTAATGGGCTCATGTAACCCCCTAGGGTCCAAGTAACCCTTGTTCACGGTACTGTAACATAATGGACAACTCGGAACCATTGAGAAAATAGTTCTGAATCGGAATACAATTTTAATAATAATGTATACGCTTAAAATCTGAAGAGGCATATTAATTGATGTATTTTTTCCAGCTGTGGAGATAAATGAGAGTTGTACGAATACAACTAGTTACATGAAGTGTAACACTGGCCATTACGTACCAAACATATACAGATGTCGCTATGAATTTGATCAATACGGATATCATCTGGGATGTCGAGATGTCACGCATCTGAGAAACTGTGGTAAGCAAAAGAATTTACAATTTTCATATTTTAGTTCCACGAATCTCAATTGTTTCTTTAAATAACTTTTACTCACATAATTATTTCTTGTCACAATATTTATAATAAATAAATTTAGCTCAATATATATTTTTCTGAATAAAATATTCGTACTGGTCCTATCAAGTCAATTTTGAAAAAAAAATTTAAAAATTATGTTATAGTTAATAAGATAGAGGCTAATTGAAGAATCACGGGGGGGGGGTATAATTTTGCAAAATAAATATTTGATGTTTACCGTTTAAACCTCTTCAAATCAATGTAAATTAAATTGATTTTCAAGCTTATAAAACTCAATCAAATAAAAAGCACGAAAATCTTTAAGCTTTTATATTTCTAAGTATTAAGTTAGAATTTCGTTACCGCAATGGATTTCGCTTTGAAAAAGAAGTTATAAGTTTTCGTCATTTTTTTTTTCATGCGTTTATTATTTTATTACGTAACGACTTATCATGTTTTAAAAATTTGACTACATGCAAAATTATTGATAGAATTTGTATTAATACATTTGCTGGCATTTCTTTTTTAAGTTCTGAGTTAGAAAATGTTTGTCTTTATGAGAAGGAAGCAACATACCTTGGAATAAGATGAAAAAGTTTGTGGATTTTGAAACCAGCTAGTAAAGCATAAGTTAGCTAGCAGCTTAAACCAGCTAGTTTCTGCATTACAGTCATAACTGCGGATTAAATAAAATACCTTACCATCCATATAGAGTCATTACTTTATTTATAATTTAGGTTTTCAAGCTATGTTATTCATATCTTTATGCTCATGCGCTGCAAAAAATTAGCTGTGGTTTTTACAGTATTGTTACAAATCTTGTAAATAGTTGTTGTTTTTCCTGCCTTGCATCATTTTCATAAGTTTTGGTTTTATCTGACGTCATGTTGCAAAGGTATCTGAAGATATCACTTTTATCACTGGTATACCGGCCCTGTAACGTTTTGTAGTTTTTATACTTGCCCTACATTTGATAAGCGTGAAGACATTTTCCCCCGCTGAGTGTGTTTTTTTTTTCTTCTTTTTAGAAATTTCATGAATGAATTGGAATACTCCAGATTTTGCTAGAAATGTCCTTGAGTGTATAAAAAGCTGGCCTTGAACACAAGTCAGTCAGTTGTTTTCAGATTTGATTCTGGTGACTCGTTTTATTCGCTATTCGCTTGGGCGAATGTTTGTTTTGCTTTTGTAATTGCTTAATTACTGTTCACGTTAGATACGTGGTGCTGAATTACTGTTGAGAGTACAGTGTAGTGTTTGCTGCCTAATTGCTGATGTTTAGCAATTGTTTTCTGCTCTTATTGTAAATAGTGTAAATACTTGTAAATAAATTTATAGTTACTTCCTCAAGATTGGAATGCTCATTTGAAGAAAGTTGAAGGTGCTACGGACTCGTTACAATTTTGGCGCCCAACGTGGGGCATCTTCAAGGACTTTCTTGGAATTACCTGTGAACTCGGACTTTTCTTCCTAAGGACTTTTTGACTTCAGAATTTTATGGTGATTACTCGAGCAATGGAGGAACAACTGAAAAAACTCCTTGATGCTATCAACGCTGTTAAAAGTGACATGACTGCGAGCATGGCTGCGAATCAAGAGCAAATAAAGAATGATATGGCGACTCTGGCTACTAATCAGGAACAATTAAAGAATGAGCTCGCTACTAATCAAGAACAATTAAAGAATGAACTGGCTACTAATCAAGAACAATTAAAAATTGATCTGGCAACTAATCAAGAACAATTGAAAAATGATCTAGCTGAAGAAATTAAAAGCGATTTAACGTCAATGAAAAGTTTGGTGGAAAGTAAATTTACCAATGTGGAAAATAAAGTGGAGGCTCTGGAAGAGAAAGTTGACAGCGTTGAGAATCGAATCACCACAGTAGAAAACAATGTTGAAAAGAAAATTAAAGAACTTGAATCGAAGTTATCAGCATCCTCCAACAACTCAAGTGACTGTGTAGCTGCAGCTGGAACTTCTCGTCCATCCATCAAACTGGCTACGTTTGACGGGAAGACCTCGTGGAATATTTACAAGAAGCAGTTCCTCATCGTTGCAGAAGCAAACTCCTGGGACTCTTCCACGAAAGCCTGTAAACTTGCAGCCTCGCTGAGAGGGGATGCAGCTGATATACTACAGACCTTCCCAGAGGACAAGCACCATGACTTCGAAGCCTTATCATCGGCCTTGGAGCTTCGCTTTGGCGAATCCTGCCAAAAAGAATTCAGCCAACTTCAGCTCAAATCCCGACTCCAGAGAGCTGGAGAGACTTTGCAAGTTTTTGCAGCAGACGTTGAGAGGCTTTCCCATCTCGCCTTCTCGGACTGTCCTTCGGGCGTTCGCGATAGCCTGGCCCTGAACTACTTCATAGATGGAGTGCGAAATCCAGAAATTCAGACGGCTCTCCGGATGGCGGACATCAAAGATCTTAAATCCGGTCTGGTCTACGCAATGAAGTTCGAGGCTGCACAGCAAACATCCCGTAAGGATCGCCACTCAATCAGGGGCATGGAAGTAAGTGTCCAGGATTCAAACTCAACTCGTCTCTCGGAAGTTGAGCGACAAATCAAAGAGATCTTGGGGACCCTGAAGAAGACTCGCAAAGACCAAAGTGGACAACCACTGAAGTGCTGGAAATGTGGCGGTGAGGGCCACGTACGAAGGAACTGCGAAGCCCGCCAAGAAACAAGAGGGAAGGGTACCTCTTCCTCTCCAGCTCAGGAAAACTAAGCTATGGCAATCTCGCGGGGCGGAGGTCGCCAAATTGGAATGAGCCCCATCCTAAAGTTTTCCAGATTTCTTCAAGAAGTGGCGGCTGCAACGGACTCTTCATTTACGCTTATGTGAATGGGTTTCCCTGCGAAATGATTGTGGACACAGGAGCCAACGTTACCATTATTAAGACTGATGTGGCTCGTCAATTTGGACTCAAGATCTTATGGACGCCGCCCTGTGTTACTCTTCAAACTGTGACAGGTGACAAAATCGAGATTGAAGGAAAAGTGAACTTAGAAATAATGTTCGGAAGCGCCACTTACCATCACACGGCATTTGTCGCTTACATTACAGATCCCTTCATTCTCGGACTGGACTTTTTGAAAACATTTGATTTTTCTATCGACTTTAAAAATAATGAGCTGCACTCGATGAGGGAAGACATAGCAATTTTCAACGCTGAAAATAACTTAAAATCCGCTCATCAAATAATAGCCCAAACAGATTTATTGATTCCCCCAAGATCAGAAATACTAATACCTGGCTCCATCAAGGAAAACAACAGCTTTAAATTCGGCCTAATTGAATATCCTAACCAGAGTAATAGCCCAAAAGGAGTACTAGTGGCATCTACGCTTGTGGACCTTTCAAGGAATGCAGTTCCTGTGAGAGTCGCCAATGTAAGTGAAAGACCGAGGAATATCAAGAAAGGAGAAGTGTTGGCAACTTGTACTCCCGTAAACTGCATCATCAGAAGAACTGATTCCTCCGAGACTGTGTCTTCCGAATCCTTGACTTCGAAATTAATTGGGAGTGCAGCATTATCGAAGGATCAAAGATACGCTGCGGAAAAATTGGTGGACAACTTCAAGCAGGTGTTTTCATCTACACCCGAAGATGTTGGTCGCACGAGTTTAGCGCAGCATAGGATCGACACTGGAGATCATCCCCCTATCAAGCAGCATCCAAGACGACTACCGTTCGCCAAGAAGGAAGAGGTTGAGATCCTCGTAAAAGAGATGCAGGAGAATGACGTCATCGAACCCTCATCTAGTCCTTGGGCATCCCCTATCGTCTTGGTCCGAAAGAAAGACGGCTCCACCAGATTTTGTGTTGACTACCGACGCCTGAATGGCATCACCAAGAAGGACAGTTACCCTCTTCCACGGATCGATGACACTCTGGACACCCTTTCCGGACACAAGTGGTTTTCGACCCTGGATTTAAAGAGCGGCTACTGGCAGGTGGAGATACACCCCGACGACCGAGAGAAGACGGCGTTTACAACCGGACAAGGCTTGTGGCAGTTTAAAGTGATGCCGTTCGGCCTCTGCAATGCACCAGCCACGTTCGAGCGTCTTATGGAGTCAGTGTTACGAGGACTTTCTTATGAATCCTGTCTTGTCTACTTGGACGACATCATCATCATAGGACGCAGTTTTGAGGAACATTTGGCTAATCTTAGGAAGGTGCTGCAGAAGCTTAAGGAAGCCAACCTGAAGTTAAGCCCGTCCAAGTGTAATCTGTTCCGCCGTGAGGTGAACTACCTTGGTCACATTATCTCTTCCGAAGGTGTACGAACAGATCCAGATAAGGTATCAGCAGTCAAGAATTGGAGCCGCCCCGAAAATGTCCATCAGCTGCGAAGTTTCCTGATGCTCTGCACGTACTACAGTAAATTTGTGAAGGGTTTTTCCAATATTGCACGACCTTTGCATAAGCTGACGGAGAGCAAACGAAAATTTGAATGGTCCAAAGAATGCGAGGATGCATTTCTACAGCTGAAGGAGGCTTTAACATCAACGCCTATTCTCTCTTATCCTCAGCCTGAAAAATCCTTCATACTTGACACTGATGCGAGCCACGAGAGCGTTGGAGCTGTTTTATCTCAAGAAATAGACGGTAACGAACATGTCATCGCCTACTGGAGCAAATGCTTATCCAAGTCGGAGCGAAATTATTGTGACACGAGAAAGGAATTGCTCGCCATAGTTAAAGCTGTAGAACATTTCCATCATTACCTCAACGGCCGTAAATTCCTGCTCCGGACCGATCATGCCTCTTTAACTTGGCTTTTGAATTTCAAGAATCCAGAGGGCCAGGTAGCCAGGTGGATACAGCGGCTCCAGGAATATGACATCGAGATTAAGCACCGAAAAGGTTTGTCACACGGTAATGCTGACGCATTGTCAAGAAGACCTTGTTCCGAGAACTGCCATTATTGCTCCCGAATAGAGAAACAGTACGGGACGACAATCCCTACTGCCTGCCAAGTTACTGCTACATCAACATCTTCAGATCCCGATCCATGGAGTGACGACCAAGTTAGAAAAGATCAGCTTGAAGACCCAGACCTAAAGCCTATCATAGAGTTAATGGAAAAAGACAGTCGGCGACCTAGTTGGCAAGACATTTCTATCTACAGTCCTGCAACGAAAAGATACTGGGCTCTATGGAAATCTCTCCAGTTGCGAAATGGCGTCCTGTATCGGAAATGGGAATCTGACGATGGTAAAGCATTCAAATGGCAGTTACTCCTTCCCAGATCAAGAATTCCAGACGTTCTAAAGGAATTGCACAGTAGTCCGACTGGAGGACACTTTGGTATCCTGAAAACCCTCCACAAGGTTCGAGAGCGCTTCTTCTGGAGCAAGGCGAAGGATGACGTAGAGAAGTGGTGTCATTCTTGTGACGCCTGTGCTGCTCGTAAAGGACCGAAGAGAAGAAGCCGCGGGAAGCTACATCTTTACAACGTAGGAGCTCCTTTCGAACGAATCGGGATCGACATTCTTGGTCCTCTACCGAAAACTACTGATGGGAACAAATACATCCTCGTTGCCATTGACTATTTCACCAAATGGCCCGAAGCATATTCCATTCCGGATCAAGAAGCTACCACTGTAGCAGAGACTCTAGTCCAGCATTGGATCTCGAGATATGGGACACCTTTACAGATCCATTCTGACCAGGGAAGGAACTTCATCTCTGCTGTGTTTAAGGGCCTATGTAAAATCCTCAAAATTGAGAAAACTCGAACGACACCACTACACCCACAATCGGACGGCATGGTGGAGAGATTCAACAGGACAATCCTTAATAATCTCTCGCTTATGGTCTCCAAAAATCAACAGGATTGGGACAAGAAACTTCCTCTGTTCCTGCTGGCCTACCGCAGTGCTGTCCACGAGACCACCGGATATTCCCCATCACAGATGCTCTTCGGCCGAGAGCTTCGGCTGCCTTGTGATCTCGTCTTCGGTCTCCCTCCAGATGCGCCTTCATCGCCTGAGGAGTACGTCCAGGATCTCCAGGCCCGGTTGGAAGACGTTCATCACTTTGCACGGGAGCGAATCAACATCGCGACGGAGAAGATGAAGACCCGATACGACACAAGGTCCACTGGTCATGACTTTCAAGAAGGTGACAAAGTATGGCTATGGAATCCCATCCGACGTAAAGGTCTGTCACCCAAATTGCAGTCGCATTGGGATGGACCTTACACAGTTCTCCACCGGCTGAACGACTTCGTAGTGAGGATCCAGAAGTCATCACATTCAAAACCTAGGGTTGTCCATTATGATCGGCTAGCCCCATACTATGGCCAAAGTTCGTAAAGTAAATCTAAAGCTACCATGGTAATTTGTTTGTAAATTTTGTAAATAACTTTTGCCTTTAATTGTCTGTAATATGGCTTTATCAATGTTAGTGTTTCTTTCATGTTCTCATTTTTATTGTTTATCATGTTTATGATTGGTCATCATGTAATGTGTGTACCTGTAAGTTTTCCCTTGCTTCCTTTCTGGGGATTGTACTGCCCGGGACGTGCAGTCCTTGGGAAGGGGGCAATGTTACAAATCTTGTAAATAGTTGTTGTTTTTCCTGCCTTGCATCATTTTCATAAGTTTTGGTTTTATCTGACGTCATGTTGCAAAGGTATCTGAAGATATCACTTTTATCACTGGTATACCGGCCCTGTAACGTTTTGTAGTTTTTATACTTGCCCTACATTTGATAAGCGTGAAGACATTTTCCCCCGCTGAGTGTGTTTTTTTTTCTTCTTTTTAGAAATTTCATGAATGAATTGGAATACTCCAGATTTTGCTAGAAATGTCCTTGAGTGTATAAAAAGCTGGCCTTGAACACAAGTCAGTCAGTTGTTTTCAGATTTGATTCTGGTGACTCGTTTTATTCGCTATTCGCTTGGGCGAATGTTTGTTTTGCTTTTGTAATTGCTTAATTACTGTTCACGTTAGATACGTGGTGCTGAATTACTGTTGAGAGTACAGTGTAGTGTTTGCTGCCTAATTGCTGATGTTTAGCAATTGTTTTCTGCTCTTATTGTAAATAGTGTAAATACTTGTAAATAAATTTATAGTTACTTCCTCAAGATTGGAATGCTCATTTGAAGAAAGTTGAAGGTGCTACGGACTCGTTACAGTATAATACTGGCAACATACAGGTAGTTATCAAAATAATGGAAACACTTGAGATTCATAAGAAAAATCTACCGTTCATCGCAAAATAAGCGATCAATTGTTCTTTAACTTTAGTCATACAAAATATAGACTTCACCGGACATTTTCACATTGAAATTAAATCACTCATGCATTTGGGGGACGACAAAAAGGGGGGTCGGAAGAATAACTGCTTGTAGAACATAACTCTTCGAAAATAGCTCGGAGAAAGCTATAAATTTCAGCAATTAATTAGCATACTATGTATAATTACTGTATAAATTGTTATGAACGTACTACTTATACTTCCGAAGATATGAAACATTTTTTTTAAAAACAGCAATTTCATTTGAAGGATTTTTGCTCATAACACGCAGAGTTTTTGATCAAACCTTATCAAAACTTCTGGAAAGATGAAAAAATACAAGAGAAATAACATACTAAAACGGTAAATAAAAATATTAAAAATCCGATGAGATATGAACGTTAAAAGGAAATAATTTTTCACGGCGCATGCGCGAGCGACAGAAATTTACAACTACAAAAATATTGTACCCTAATTTATACTGCATCTTACAAAAAAAGTTTCAGTCAAATATCATGAAAATTGAAAAAGATATCAGCGATCTAGTGAGCTGTATTTCATTCAATCGCAGACAATACATAAGTAGTGAGGGACTGTCCACAAAGAGCTATTTTTAAATTAAAGGTGATTGCGTCATCGTTTAAAACCAACGTTTCAGGGGGTGTTCGGATACTTTTGGCCACCTACGTGTAAGGTTTTTTTGGCCGAATAGGCGAAATGTGACTTCTATGCCGAATATAAATTTTTAAACTGTGTACAATTTAACATTGAAAAAAAAAAAATGCTCGATTGTCACCACACTATTTGTGGACAACCCCCAGCCATTTATGTACTGTCTGCGAATGAATGAATTACAGCTCACTAGATCGCTGATATCTTTTTCAATTTTCACGATATTCAACTGGAACTTTTTTATAAGATGCAGTATAAATCAGAGTACAATATTTTTGTAGTTATAAATTTCTGTTGTTCGCGCATGCGCCGTGAAAAATTATTTCCTTTTAACATTCATATCTCATCGGTTTTTTAATATTTTTATTTACCGTTTTAGTATGTTCTTTCTCTTGTATTTTGTCATCTTTCCTGAAGTTTTGATAAGGTTTGATCAAAAACTCAGCGTGTTATGAGCCAAAACCCTTCAAATAAAATTGCCGTTTTTTAAAAAATGTTTCATATCTTCGGAAGTATAAGTAGTAAGCTCATAAAAATTTGTACAGTAATTATACATAGTATGCTAATTAATTACTGAAATTCATAGCTTATTCCGAGCTATTTTTGAAGAGTTATATTCAAAAAGCGGTTTTTCTTCCGACCCCCCTTTTTGTCGTCCCCCAAATGCATGAGTGATTTAATTTCAATGTAGAAATGTCCGGTGAAGTCTATATTTTGTATGACTAAAGTTAAAGAACAATTGATCTCTTATTTTGCGATGAACGGTAGATTTTTCTCATGAATCTCAAGTGTTTCCATTATT
The DNA here is from genome assembly GCA_038373865.1 of Uloborus plumipes. Classification (NCBI taxonomy): domain Eukaryota; kingdom Metazoa; phylum Arthropoda; class Arachnida; order Araneae; family Uloboridae; genus Uloborus; species Uloborus plumipes. The sequence continues at coordinate 23,214 of JAXGGA010014031.1, forward strand.
TTCATAACTACCTGTAGGTTCCAGTTTAAAACTGTAAAAGCACAGTAATAAACTGTAAAACTAGCTGCTTTACAGTTCGCAACTGTAAAACTAGCACGTTTACTGTTCATCGTTAATGTGAAATTACTATAAAATTTACTGTATTAGACTAAAAACAATATATTTTTTACGGTATGGTCTCGGAATTTTTCATTTCATACCGTTAAAAACCTCGCGATATTATTTCCAGTTTACCAATGAATAGAAAAAAAAATAGCCTTGATTTGTCAAAAAGAACTTCAAAACGTTAAGCATGTGCTAATATTTGGGTCATATAAACAAGTAAATTAGATTATAAATTAAAAAAAATATTTTCCTAGCTAAAATCATTTACTTATATGTGTTTAATTAAACAAACACAATGAAAGAATGAGTTTTTTAACTATTAAAACTGGAACGTTTTGAAAAAAAATATCTAGAGTGATAAATTACATTAAACCCCTATTAAAACTTAGTAAATTCCCATCTTTTTTATTACATATTTCATGTTCTGGAAGCCTAAACATTCGATGATTCATCCAAGTTTATAAAAATACTAGCTGCGTGGCCCGGCTTTGCACGGCCTAACTTAAAAATAAAAATTATGTCAAGTGACACGTGTCTAAAGAAGTCCCGATTGATTTCTAACTTAAAATTTTCCCCACACGCAGAAAAGCTGCAAAAACATAACTTTTTGAATCGATTTGAGCCTTGAACGGTTAATACGAAATGTGGAAATGATACTACCAATTCCAACTATCTACCAGAGAGTTGAGTTGATACACCAAATACTCGATTGGATTGATGAAAGCCTTCGAAAATGGAGTTTTAAATTGAAATTACAAAGACAGAATCAGGTTTAAAACTTAAATAAAAAAAAAATAACTACCCATCGAGTTTTGTTGAAACTGGTCTCTAAACCTTCCCAGTACCAAAAGGAACAAACGGTGAAAATTTCAGCCAAATCTCCCGGGTAGTTTCTGAGATCTTAGGGAACACACACACACATATACCCATATACACATTTACTAACATTCATTTTTATAGATATAGATCACATCAATAAACTAAAGCCATTAATTCCTCAAAGCGTTAATTATTATTCCTTCATTTACTTATTTTATTAGATGTTCAGTATTCATGTTATGTTCTTTCTTTTTGTAAAGAGAATTTCCAGTGCCCCAGTGACTACGTGAAATGTCCGAACTCGTACTGCATCCCCACGACCTACGTGTGCGATGGGAAATGGGACTGCATCGGAGGGGGAGATGAGGAAGACTGTGGTAAGTTCATAGATGAATCACACGAGGAGCTCAGAAACATACATCATGTCAATATCGAACAATACTTCGGAAGAGGAAAGTCTGCAAATGATTCTCAATTATTAAAGCATCAAAAACTTAAAACATATCGCGTATAATGTAAACGTCACATTAATAAGGTAAAAAAATAGTCGAAAACTTTGTATTGTTGTATTGTTAAATGAGTGAAATGAGACGGCGTGCATAAAAGTACAAATAAACTACTTAAAAGGAGTTAAAAAATTCAGCAACTCTCTTTTTAAGTTGCCTCATTTTCTTCTTTAAAATGATACGTAAACTGCATTAATTTACAGCTTGTATGTGTTTTTATTTTCGTGTGCAAGAGTAATTTTGCTCATTAAGGACAAAGAGCGATACGCGTACATTTTTCATTAGATTGCTATGCTTTCTCTCTTTACACGCGTTTACATTGACCTAAAAAGTCGACTCGTTATTTAAAGGAAACTGTTTGAAAAATCAAGATTATAACCACAATTCTTCTAGTCAAGACAAGGACAAGGATTTATTACTGTTTATCCCTTCTCGTGAGCAACTAGATCTTAGAATGACATAAAGTTGCAGATTAATAAAGATTTTTGCTCCAGGAGACTTATTTTTACTTAAAATACATGGGGAAAGACATACAGACTTTATGTAGCAAAGGTACAGCACACGGACAGTGATGAATAAGTGAGAAAACTTTACAGGACAATCCCTGAAACCCCGAAATTTCAAGAAACTGAAGAAAAGGCAGCGTTCATCCCAGAAGATGTTATGAAAAAACTTAAACCCAGCCACAACTGCTAGTTTTACGGACAAGTACATATTTGTGAACTACATGAGTGACTTCAATTCATGTTAAATCATTGTATTTCAATTCAAAAGCATTTCTTAAAAATAATTTTAATTTTTCATAAGTTCAAAATTATTTTGACTTTTGACAAATCATAAACGCTTACTGGTATAGAAAATAAACTTTTATTTGACAGTAACTGCCTATTCTTATTCTCCCCAATCAATATTACTCATGTCTTTGAGTCCTATTACAGGTTAAATTGAAAAAAGTAAAAATTTCAACAACTGTTCCGATTGACCCCTATCAGCGGGGTGATTCGGAACACCCCTAAAATCCTATTTATATCAATAATAACTGTTCAAAATAATATGTATGTGCTCGGAATATCAAAAGCAAAGCAAGACCGAAGTTTTTACCCAAAAAATCAAATAAAAAAAATCTTTTAACTACTTTTTTTACAATCAAAGCTGAAAAGTGTACCGATTCACCCCATTTTACGGTACGGATTCAGTTTAATGATTTAAACCGGTTTCGTTTCACATTTTAGTAATAGATGGCAGCATCAGCGTTTCCAGTACCAAGAAAGAGTGCTATGTTAGTGATTTGTTCTCTATGAGTTAGAAAAAAACCTCGATCAAAAGAAGAATCTCTCTTAACTTTTTTTTCCTCTTTTAATACTGTAATCTGAATCATACATGTATGCACAAATTAAACCATAATATTAGACGGACAAAAAAGTAATGTCCTTCTTTTTTCAAACAAATCAATTGTTAAAAGTTTTTATTTTAAATCGACGATGTAATTATCCTTATTATGAAGGGCGTTTTGCCCCCTCCCCCCATCTAGTAGTAATTTTTAATTCAATGATAGACAAAAAAAATTTGACTTTAGGAGCAAAATATCTTGAAATGACATAAAGATAATACAAGTCAAATTTTCAAGTTTCTGCGAAAAAGAAAGTGATTTAGCAATCGGAAGAAAGAGAAATCCGACTGCTTCACGCATAATACTCACCTGACATTGCGCCATCTGATTTCCCTTTATTGCGATCGATATGTGAAAAAAAAATACTTGAAAATTCTGCTTGTATTTAAGATGCTTTAAAAAAATTATACATATGTGGGTGATTCTCCAAAATCCGAACAATATGATGTCTCCGTAGGACAGCACAAAAATTATTTGACCTAGAAAGTTTTTTTATTTTTTTAATTGTTAGAAATACTTATTCTGATGTTATTCAATTCATATTAAAGCAATTTTTCATTAATTTTTTTCTACAAAAATTTTTGAATAGCCAAAAAGTCACCTTTTTTGCGTGTCCCACCCTGTTTCTAAAATGTAAATAAATTATTTTAAAATTTTACGTGAACATTGCACAAATTCCACTTGTAGTGTTGAATTATGTATAGTTATGAGTGTAATATAGTGTTGTTTTGTCTTATTCAAATGATTATATAATCAGGTACATCATTTTGAAGTTTGTCCCCAGATTGCATGTCCCTCTCCTGGCCTACAAATTGGTTCAATTATTAAAGGCAAAAAGAAGGAATTTTGAATCTGCAGTACTATAACACTGTTTATTCTCATCACTTCTTTGAACTCATAGAGTATTTTGTTTATAGAATGTGTCTGCTGTTCGTATTATTATTCCTTAGTTCAAAATGAGGTATGTAACATTTTCGATGTCCCTCTCCTGGCCAACATTTCTGTTCTAAATAAAATAAAAATAATAATTCTGCCTGCAGTGTGTAATTGAGTTAAGAGGATAAAAGAGAAAAATACCATTATTTACCTTCTATATAATTCCGGGTTGAAATATTAGCCTATTTTGATTAAAATGTCCCTCTCCTGGCGCAAAAAAAAAAAAAAGTCACTCTAGCATTACTTTTAAAGCACTGGTAAAACATCCGGTAGAATAGATGGATTTATTTACCAAACATTAGTTCAGAACTAAGATTATGATAAAAAGTCGGCAGACGATAAATTAAAAAATGTAACTGTAAAATAATTCTTTAATTTAGTTATTTATTTCTTGTTTTTCAGACGAATTTTTCAAAACAAATCTGTCGGTTAGACATTTTTTAACTTTAATGCTGCTCGAATAGGTGAGTGAAGTTACATTAAATTTTTGTTGTAGATTCCTTTTAGAGAACAGTTTTTTTCCATGAAGTAAATTACCTTTCTGAACTGGATAATTTAAATTAACAAACCTGGTACTTACTCTGAAAATTGTTATTAACTATTTTGGTTTAGAATTAAGCTCTAATTGAATTCTATTTTGAAACTGATGCTAACAATAGTAGTGATAGAGGAAACAACAATTATTGTGACAGCTTAATTTAATTAATTATACCAATTAGAAATAAAACACTTAGAGAATTACATTAAAAGTAACATACATGTTCGAATATTGATGAATTAGTTCATATAAATATTAAATTTGTCGGATGTTGCAGTTCTTAAAACAGTGTTCGTTTAAGGAGGTTGTAAATTAGTTTTGTTTGTCAACAATAAACAGTTTTTCATTCATGTTGAAGTTATTTCTTTCTTATTGTTGTAAAATTTCTGATAATTCTTGATGAAATTCATTTGTTTACTCGCTTAGTGCTTCTTGTCACTTTCTCGGTTTGAAAAAATTGACCCCCCCTTTTGGGGCGGTTTAGCATACTTAAAGTGAGTTCCCTCTATTTTTCTCTTAATAAGCTCCTAACAAAGAGTAAGTATGATTTTTTAAAGATTTTTTTAAGCATTTTTATTTTTATAGAGTTTGTGAGTCGAAAATGACAAGTTTTTGGAGAATCACTCATGACCAAAGCAATATTTTCCTTTTGAAAAGGATTTTTATATAAATTACTAAAAAGCATTCTGGTGTGAATAAATATTCATGAACGAATGGTATACATTTTCAAAGAATGCAAACCCTGCTTTATGTATCATTTATTTTAGATTCTTACAACTGTCCAGGCCAATACAAATGCTACAATCGCAGCTCCTGTTTGCCGTTAGACAAACTGTGCGATGGCATCAGACATTGTCCTCATGGCGATGACGAACTCTTATGTGGTAAGCAACGTTTCAACTGATGCATTCTTCCTTTATGTTGAAAATGTTTTCGAAGACTGTATATCTTTTCCTCCATACATGTTGTATGAAAACCTGATGAGTTTTTTGTAATCCCAAAACTACATTTTTATCCATGAAGATATTTAAAGCATTGTTTCGGATCTAACCATAAGACGACTATCGCACTTAAAAAAGTAGGAAAATCAGAACATTACAAAGTAGGATTTAATTTAGTGTCATTTAATTACGCATGAAATTGTTCATTGTTAAGTTGAAGGCTTTTAAAAATTATCGTTTGGTCAGACAAGTTAACTTTAAAATTAAAAGACGTACTTCAAAAGCAAGTTAATCTCTAATTCAAATTTAATTCACCAATCCGTCGTCAACTAGAAAGTAATTTCAGCAACCAATTCGAGCAACCATGAAATAAACATGAAACATTAACATGGTCCTACTTTTTCTGAAATTGAGATAGTAAACATTACTCTCATTTAGTTCAGAATACGAGGACAATGAATAATACATTCCCTCTTTTTTTTGTTATCTGTTTGCCGTAGTGACTTTGACCGTATACGACTTTGGTTATGGTCAAATGTTTGTTCTGTAGATTTTCTATGCACAGAAAATCGTCAGCGCTCATACTATAAGATTATGAAGTAGGTTAAAAAGTTCATTAAGTTCACATTTGGCTCTGGCGCTCTCGAATGAAAGCCCAAGTGCAATTTTGCATTTTGAGGATCCATATGTCTCCATCCGGAGGGAATAAAAAGTATCTGTGCAGTTAACATCCACACCTTAATCGTGGCACATTAAAGACTAGATGTCATATCGAGGATTGTACTAGAAATGAAATGATGAGGCGCTATAAATAACGCCACTGGAAGAGGGTTTTTTTTTTCTTTTTTTTTAAATTTCAAACGTGCTTAATATTTTTACCTTCTTTCTATTTTAATTATTGTTCTTTTGGTTTTTGTTATGTCTTGGATTACCATATTTTACAATCATTGCACTAAAAAAACTCGCTTTCTTAACCACCAAAATTATTTTTCATATCATAAGCGCAAGAAAACAATCAAATTTTGTGACATTAGAACAAAATTTGTCGCTCTCTGTTAGATTTGACAAAGTCACCTTTCTGTTCTAGATTAACTCTACTTAGAGCATTGATATTGATAGCTCGAAAACACTTTTTGGGGTTTCATCGCAAGTGAACTTGAGAAATTACATGTATACTCCCCCCCCCCCCCAAAAAAAAAGCTCGCTTCTTGCGTCCAGAAACTCGAAATTTTCAAGTGGAAACAGGATCACATGCAATGCGTCTCAAAATTTTACATGTCATAACGTTGTTCTTGCTTCAAATGATTTAGTGTAAGTAATTTTAATTGCGCTTTACCTTGCATTTAGCAAAAGAAAAAAAGATAATTCTAATAGAACACATATGCAAAACACCACCAGCTAGTTTGTTCCATCCACGGACTGCAGATTCGTGCCTATTATGCACTCATCAGCATGGAATAGGAAAAAAACGAGCTGGAGGAAAAAATTCTCTTATAGAGCAAAGAGGGCCAAAAAAACTGATACCTAACATGAAATTAGAACACCAGCGAGCGACCGCACTTGGTACGGTACAACTAGAAAATTTTTAGGCAAAGCTCGAGTATAAAGCAGTAAGTAACCTCCCCTAAGTCAGGGCTTGCATGTTTTTGCTTTAGTCCTGGCTTAGGGGCTGTTCCTTACTGCTTTATAATAGAACATATAGTTTTAAAACTATTACTTTTTTTTTCAAATCTGTGATGTTAAAATAATATTTCCTTCACCTTTTCCATTAAGACCTTGTGTGTCCAAAGAATTGCATATGTGTGGGACTTTTTGTGTCATGTATGCGCAAGAATGCATCCATGCTTCCAGCGGACTTGCCGAAGGAAGTGAGAAAATTGTAAGTTTACTTGAAGATGTCTTTTAACTATGTTGCCTTTTATCCTAATCATTCAATTGTAACTGGTTTTTGTTCCTGACGAAAATTATAAAACTTTGGATGAACTTCGGTTGCAATAATATTATTTGTTTCATAACAAATTTTTAAAATATTTACTTGGAAAAGGATATTAACTATTTTATTGTGGAACAGATCACTGAATATGGAATATTTTCAAAATTTATATGCATTAGTCCATATTTAAATTTTTCAATTAATATTATTTTCTTAACTGTTAGATACAAAAGCTGCAAAAAAGTAGTAAAACAGATTATAAAATGTACTTCAAGGACAGAGATATTGCTAGATTTTGTTTCAAAGTTGGAAAACACTCTTGAAATTCTTTAGTTGATGGAAATTCAGTTAAAGAGTCAAGCATAGAAAAGCAGTAAAACCCATAATAGGATCAAGTCCTTTTTTTTTTACTTTTTCTGAGAAAAGTTACAGCGAAAAAAAAAGCTGTGTGCTTAAATAGAACTTTTGACGCATTTCAAATTTAAAAAAAAATTATGGCACATTCAAGTGCAATCGATTTATGTGCAAAATTTAAGTTGTTTTCGAAACTCATATGCTACTATGTAAAATATCATTTAAAATTAAATTTTAAGAATTCAATTAAGCTTGATAAAGTTTTTGAGGTGTATTTTTAATCTTAAGTTCTGGTTGGTCGCCAAGTGTTTGAAATTTGGCGAAAAACATTATTTTTGGAATTCGGGTTCAACTTGGCGCTATTGGCGATATTTTGCGAAAAATTCACTGAATGATATTAAAATCGGCAATATTTAGAAAATTAACCATTGTAAAACTTTTTTTGCATTGTTTCGTGGCAGATTAGGGGTGTAAATATTTAAATTGTTACCTTACTCACTCCAAGAACTTTTTTTTAACACTTAAGGCAACTACTAAGAAATTTACACGTAAAAGGAAGTAGTGTGGGGTCCATACCAGATTTTTAATCGTAAGTTCTGGGTGTACGTTTGTATAAGTAGTTATTTCTATTCACGAATATGATTTTTGCGCAAAAACTTCACTAATCAAGCTGCCGATTAAGGAGGAAGGAAATATTAGAACATATATTCTGCTCGTTAGCATTCTTAGCACGCTATTTATTTTGGTGCACGTGAGTATTCGCGTATCTTGAAACATGGACTAGTTTCAAGAAAAAAAAAACTGTGTGAAGAACGATTATCTTTCTTTGTTTCTCTCGACAAGCTTAGCATACAAGAAATATTTTCGAAACGGAAAATGTTACACAGTTCTCAAAACCTTTTCGAACTGCCTTCAAAAGAAATTTACCAACAAAAAAAAAATAAATTACAACAACAAAAAATGTGTAGTAGTTTGTTCAGTTTACCTTAAATTAAAATTATTATTTAATATCATAACAAGAAAGTGAGAAATCTTTATATACAGAAACTTTGCCTCTTCAAGGTTCATAAAGAACATTTATTTTGAAAGCATGTTTATAGTACATTTTAAACCTTCTTAAGAAAGATTATTTTAAGTTCTTGAGAGCAAATGAATTCGCAAATATCAATAATCATTCACTTTATTTTTATGTCTTAGAATTAACATTAAAATATTAATATATTAATTCAGCTTAGAAAAAAATATGAGAAGGATGTTTTTGCAAATCAAAAAAATCATAACAGTTGCAAAATAATGTGTTCTATCTAAACGAGTAGTGGGTTTAATTTTTTATAAGTGTTTCAAGCTGTACTATGATCAAAATACAACAATTTCCTTTGTATATCTTTACTCAGTTAAAATAACATCATCAATATAAAACATACATTAGTAACATTTTTAAACACAGTAATATGTTTAAGTTGTGATGTATAAAAAAATATTTTCATTCTTCTGACAGAAAAAAGGTTTATCTTATGTTTGGTAAAACTGTTTTGATGTGCAGAAGTCAAGTAAATGACATAATTCGGAAAGTAAAATCACCAGCCATCAAGCAAAAGTCACTTATTATAAAAATTTAGATTCGATACTTAGCTATTTTAACCCTTCAAATCGTTATAAAGTAACAAAAATCGTCTTACATGCCCCTAACGTTTATAATGGGTTTGTTAATGTAACATTTAAATGTGCAATCGGTTTACATCATGAAATAAACAACTCTAAATAAAGTCTAGTTCATTGCAGAGCTTCATCATTTTTTTTTCGATGAATCAAGGACTTTAGTGAAAACGCTGCCGAAATAAGTTTTCCCAAAATGGTCTTATGTACTATTGGTTGGAATGTATTAGTTCATTCTGATCTGTACTGTTATTATATCGCGCAAATATATTACACCAAAGTTGTTGTTGCTAATTCTGTACCTCAGAACCAGAACGACGTAAGTCCAAAAATGGCGATTTTCACTTTTTTGCTTCATTGTATGTAGAACCTTATTCCACATCGACCCATTAAAACAGTATTCTATAAAACAATTTCCTTCACAAATATTTAGCAGCGCGAAAAGAGTGCAAGTCCCATCCTTTGCATGTATCCGACAATCGTTTTCGCCCTCTACTGCAAAATGACGAAAATGGACTTACGTTAATCTGGTTCTGGGGTACAGAATTTACTTTACGATTTAGTTCCCGCAATAACCCCCCATTTCATTGTGATACCTCTTTGGTCCATTGAAACAAGAGTCGAAAATCAAACAAAAGATCTCTAATCTAAGAAATTTATTGCTATGAGTTAAAAATTGATGAGAGGACAACTGACAGGCACACCTGACAACATGTTGTGCTGGCCCATTTGGTGCCTAAAATACCTCTTTTACCAGCTCTACTATAGCTCAGTCCTCGATGAAATCTGGAGGTAGCAATTGGACCCCCTCCTCCCCCTCGCACCAAGAGAATGACGCAATCAAGCGATAATTCTCAGTGGCCTACAGGCAGGGCCGCCGTTTAAGGGGGGATACTGGGACCTCTAAT
>JAXGGA010014032.1:0-33298 GCA_038373865.1 Uloborus plumipes
TTGGTTTTTCTGGCTTGTTCCTGGATCAGAAGGTATTATTCGATTTTAATATATTTTTCAAAACTTCAGAAGGCTTCATCAAACGTAACTTTTCTGTCCAAGAGCATTAAAATAAAACATTAAAACAAAAATTTTAAAAAATCGCTAAAACACATGAAAATTTTCATTTTTTCAAAATTTCAGGCTCGTTGCGGGAACGGAAGATATTATCCAATTTCAAAAATTTTTGTTTTGTTTTGTAACTCTTCACCAATCGCAACTTTTCCGCACTATTACGATTCGAAAATAAAAACTTAGTTTTTTTCACTCCACCCTAACATACATACGCACACACATACATACAGACGTCACGAGAAAACTCGTCGTAATTACTCGGGGGTGGTTGAAAAAAAAATTTCGGCTGCTTATATGTTGGTAGGTACATATGCACGTGCTGACAGGTCAAAAAAACTAAGGAATTTTCATTCGGGGGTGAGCAAAATCAAAATTTAGACTCAAATTTGAGTAATTTTTTTTTCGCGATCACAATACTTCCTTTACTACGTAAAAGGAAGTAAAAAGAAAGTCATAAATACAGTGACTCAGTTACTAATAAAAAAAAAAACAATAACTACTAATTTAAAAGTGTCTCCTGACCAAGAAAATTCAATTTTTAGATTGAGTAAGGAGATTAGAATAGATAAAAATGATAAAAGTGTGGAAAACAATAAGGAACCAAATCAATATAACAAAGAAGGATATTACTGACTAAGAAAAATTCAGAGCAAATGAAATTTAAAGTTTTCAAGGAGATTTCTATGGTTTAAACCAAAAAAAGATTTCAAAAATCAATGATTTTTTGAAAAAAATCATTTGATTTAAATCGCAATTTAAATCACTGATTTAAATCATTTGATTTAAATCGTTGACACCTTGATTATAACACCGTATGATATAACATAATCGTTTTACACCTTAATGACGTAATTCTACCTTTGCAAGTAAAAACAACGTTTAGGAATAAACTAGAAACTTTCGCCTATCAACCCTCAACATACCCGTTCTCATTCTTCGGAAGAAATAATCTTAGAGATAAGCTTTTTCTCGTTTCTGTTAGAAATAGACTAAGTGCTGACAGTGTTTTCTAGAAACACTAATTGTTAAAAAATCAGACACGTGTTACGAGGTTGCAAGGAACTCCTTCTTCAATGCAGAGAAAAAAACACGTGTGGGTAAAGGTATCTGACAGATATTCTCGAATGTCTTTAAATCCATAGCTCACTTCTTTTGTGATTTTGTGAATTGTCAATTCATACATTTGGACGAAAATTCCACGGAATCGTGTTTGTTCTAGAGTAGAAATCAAACTAAAAAATAAACTGGACTGTACAGAATTCCAAATTGAAGCTCTCGAGATTGACGAAATTACTCATGCTACTTTAGAGTCGCCACCCGCTGAGATACACGAGGAGCTAAAATCTAAGGGCATATTGTTAGCAGATATTTGTGATAATGCTATACGGGGTAAAGGTATTTCGTTGCTCATAGGTGCTGACAACTATTGGAAGATTGTTACGGGGAAAATTCAACGCTTGAACTCCGCTTTGGTAGCAACTGAAACAAAGTTAGGTTGGTTTTTAATGGGTGAGTTAAAAGATGATAATACTGAATCTGAATTTAGGAAATAAAACTTTTGGTGCTCTGACTATTTCATCCATGTTCGTCCATTCCCCTAACATAGAAAATTTATGGAGATTGGATACTTTAGGAATTCGAGATCCTACAGAGAATAAAAATCTAGAACAAGACGCGTTAGATACTTTCGAGAAAATTGTTCGAATTAATGATGAAAGACGGTATGAAATTAGACTTCCTCGACTTGAAGGGTTCGAGAATTTAGAAAGTAACCTGGAGACTGCAAAACAAAGATGCAAGTCTACCACAAACAAATTACTTCGAGCAAACAAGTATTTTGCGTACGACGAAGTATTTAAGGAATGGTTAGAAGAGCGAATCATAGAGAAAGTGCCTTTAATTGAAATAGAAAGCCCAGTGCATTATTTGTCCCATAGAGGTGTGTACAAAGAACATTCGACAACGAAAGTACGTCCAGTGTTTGATGCCAGTTGCAAAACCAAACAAATGCGGTCTATTAATGACTTTTTGCTAAAAGGCCCTAATCTCTTAGAACAAATCCCTCCTCTTTTGATTAAATTTCGAAAAGACAAAATAGGAGTAACTTCGGATATTAGAAAAGCATTTTTACAAATCTCTGTTGCTAAAGAAGATCATGATTTTCTACGTTTCTTATGGTGGGAAAATAATGAATATCGTGAATTTCAAACATTTCGTCATTATCGTCTAGTTTTCGGACTAAATTGCAGCCCTTTTCTTCTTTCGTCAGTTTTGAATCACCTCATTGGAACTTATTCCTCTCAGTTTCCGGAGACTTGCGACATTTTGAGAAATGCCTTCTATGTCGATAATTGTGTTACATCTGTTCCAGACGAGGAAATACTTACTCAGTTTATTCATGAATCCACTTATTTGATGAATGCGGGTTGTTTTGACCTGAGGGGGTGGGAGTATACCACTCCAAGTTATGAAGAAAAATCTGAACCTATCTCATTGCTTGGATTGCTCTGGGATAAACATGAAGATGTTTTATTTTGTCACATAAAGCCTTTAGATTTGGATTCCTTAGAAATTACTCGTGGAAATATATTGTCGATAATTCACAAGATATTTGATGTGATAGGTATTTTGTGCCCAACTACGTTAATTCCAAAACTTATTCTTCAAAAAAGTTGGAGTTTAAAACTAGGATGGGACACACATTTGCCGGAAGAGTTTAAGACCGAATTTAAATCCTGGGCTAAAGAGATGCATTTGCTTTCGGAAGTTCGAGTACCAAGATACATTAATGCATTTGAGTTGGCCGAAATTTCTTTGCATACTTTTTGTGATGGAAGTAAAAGCGCATACAGTGCAGTAGTGTTTCTCAGATCAGCTCAGTATGGTGAAGTTCACGTGCAATTAGTGCTGGCGAAAAGTCGTGTTGCCCCACTGCATAAAACTACAATCCCAAGAATGGAATTGCTGGGGTGTTGCATCGGGACTCGTTTGGCATTTTCTACTTTACAAGCACTTAATATTCCAAACCTTCAGAGTTTCTTTTGGACTGATTCTTCTACAGCTTTAACATGGATTAAGAAAAATGAGCCATGGGGGGTTTTTGTTGAAAATCGAGTTAAGGAAATAAGACAACTAGTTCCTGAGGGTATATGGAGACGAGTTCCTAGCACTTTGAACCCGGCTGATTTGCCCTCCAGAGGGTGCTCCATTAAAACGCTTGTTAAGTCCAATTGGTGTTCAGGTCCAGATTGGTTGAAGAAGGACGTTGAAAACTGGAAAGAAACTCAACTAGAACTAAATGAAGAGGAAATATCGCGAGAAAAAAAGAAAACATGTTATTCAGGTGTTACCAGCACTTCAGAAGACCGTTGGTACTTAAAATATTTTTCTAAGTATTTCTTGATCATTAGAATGATCTCATGGATAATTAGATTTGTTCTCAACTGTAAAACACCAAGATCTAAATTGACAGGGGAGTTGACAATTAAAGAAATCGATGTGGCAGAAAAGAAAATATGGAAAATCGTCCAAGAGGAAACCTTTGGTAACAGTGTTAAACTTAAAGGCCTCTGTATTTCTGTTGACCACGACGGTTTGATAAGGCTAAAAACCAAAATTATTAGAGGAGATGATGAATATTTTCGATGTCCTATCTTACTGCCCTCTGACCACAAATTAGTGGAATATTTGATTACTGATTATCACCGACAGTTTTTGCACTCTGGTGTACAATTTGTACTCTGTCATCTTCGACAAAAATATTGGATTTTGCGCGGCAAGAAAACGGTGCATCGAGTGATAAATAAGTGTATGCAATGTAGACGGTACAAAGCACAACATCCAGAAACTGTACCATCCCCCCTTCCAGAGGATAGAATTAGAGGTGACTTGTTATTTGAAGTAACGCTGCGAAATGTCTTAGAAAAGAATTGCGTAACCTACGAAAAATTGTTGACAATTTTGTGCGAAGTAGAGTCCGTGATCAACGCAAGACCATTAACTTGTATGTCCGAAGATCCGAATGATCTCATCCCTCTCACACCGTCAATGTTTCTGCAAGATATACAGCAGGGTGGAGTTCCCGACTTGGACCATCTCGATACAATCAATCTAAATCGAAGGAATCAGTTTCTACAACATTTGCGACAACAGTTTCGTAAAAGATTTCGAGATGAATACCTTTCTCTATTAATACAAAGACCACTAAAACGCCTGCCAAAAGCAGTGAAAAAGAATGAGGGTAATTTTCAAAATTTGCTTACATTTGCTGTCCGGAGGTTAAAAAGACGATTTTGAAGCATAATTTATGTTTTAAATTCAATGCGAACAATTATTTTCTGCAAGAAATACCCCAAAAAAAATTCTATCACTCAAAAAAGTATTTAAATTTATTTATTTATTTTTATATAAGTCTTTAAAAATGAGAATCAAGGCTAAAACGCTTGTCCATTTCGAATTTTCGCAAGTTCAACTACTTTTTTTATGTACTTAATTGTATAAAAAAGTATATACAACAAATTATTTTTATATATTGACTATTAGTACATGATATTCATAATAAATATTGACAATAGTAATTTTTTTTCATTAAGAAATGTATGAATATATTTTGTCCGGCAGTTCTTGTCAAGTCCGTTACCCTAAGATTATCTTAGCTAAAAAAGGTATTTATTGCAGTCAAAAGATGGTAACACGTATTCAGTTAACTTAACAAACTAGTGAACAAACTATTTCGTACCATTTTGTTTTCCTGAGTCGAGAGGTATTGCTGTGGTGTTTCGCACAAGATTTCTTTCAGGTGCGTATTTTTATTCTTTGTCAAGTCTGTTACCAAAGATTTCAGTAGTAATTTTTACTTTTTCTCAACTTTTACCCCGAAATATTGTTTATTATACAACTTTAAGAAAATGCATATGGTTGTTTAATTTTCAAATTCGACAACCTAGCCATAATTTGACATTTTGGTTGAAATGTCAAGTCCGTTACTGGTCAAATCCGTTACCAAATATCAAATCCGTTACCATGCAGTTTTTGATCCTTATTTTAACAATCACAAACATCGTTTTAAGCTTCAGGGTCCCCAATGATTTCAAATGAAATAGGTTGTTGGCGCTATGATATAGTTTAAAAGTGAGATTTCATATTGATTTTGTTTGGTAATGGACGACAATTTGTCTTGCAATTTAAAGTTTTACGACAGCATTTTAATACTTTATTATGCAATAAAGTGTACAACCAATTACTTTTTCACACACCTAAAATATGTGACAAAACATCTGTTAGTGATTCTAAAAGAATATAGCAAGTTAAAAAAAAAAACTTAAAAATTCTGAAATGTAAGCATATGGTGAAAATGACCCATGACTTAGTTCTTATAGGAAGTGATCAAAAGAAGAGAATTGACTGGCCGGCCAATGGCTCGCGTCATTGATACTTTTCCAGGAAAGGATAACGAAGTCCGCGTCGTGAAACTGAAAACTTACAAGACCTGTAAAACGCGTATTTCCATTGGAAATAAGTGATGAACTTACAAGTTCCAAACTGAAATCCACTCAAGCGGACATTCTCAATGCACCAAACTTGCTTAAAACGTCCAGATCTGGTCGCGTTTTGAAAAACCTGTTAGATATTAATGATTTATTACTATGTATTAATCTTTGTTTTGATCTTTTTCATTTTCATGTTTTGAGGATTTTTAATGCTAAAAATTAACTGGTTTGTTTATGAAGAATTGGTAAGATTGTTTTTGTCTTTTTGTGCTCTCACACGTTTAGTGAGATTTTACAATTTTGATGGTTGATAGATTTACAACTTGTTACTTTGACTCTGTTTACTAATTTTGTATAACAATGTTTTGATTTTATCTCCTAGTTAAAATCAAAAGGTGGGAGTGTCGCGAGCACTCACGAAGTTTCGATAAGATGTCGGCGCTTTAAAAAAGAGGGCGCTGTTGCGAACATCCGGGTTTTTCGAATTGTTGATTTAGAATTTTGTCGACGTGGAATTTTATGCCATTTTTTCTTCTTGATTTTGTTGTTGTCGAATTTCGATTCCTTCTTTGATATTCTTCGCTTGTAAATATGTTTTCACTTGTAAATATGTTTAAAAGTATTAA
Source organism: Uloborus plumipes (assembly GCA_038373865.1). Taxonomy (NCBI): domain Eukaryota; kingdom Metazoa; phylum Arthropoda; class Arachnida; order Araneae; family Uloboridae; genus Uloborus; species Uloborus plumipes. The sequence goes on from JAXGGA010014032.1 coordinate 6,230, forward strand.
TAAAAAGTTAAATTTATTACGATAGGCGGAAGTTGTTTTTATCGTATTTTTGAAATTGGATAATTGATATTATGCTCTCCCAAATTGCTTCGGTAGAATTGAACTAAGTACTTTTCTGAAAAATCTTCTGTGAGGACTCTGATTCTGACTCCGACTCCGCAAACATGGCGGAAATGCAAGCTCAGAAAAAAATGACTGACTGGGCAGACGATTTTTTTTTTCTTTATTCTTTTTTTTGTTTAATTAATTATTATTATTTTTATTTATTTATTTACTTATTTTTTTTTGTCAGACGATATTTTTTTTATCAAAAAAATTGTTCATTCACTAGAGCATTTTATTCTTTATTTATATTTAATAACTGGCAACGGATTAAAAATAAAATTCGAGACATTTTATTAACGAACGAGGTATTTTTTCTTTCTTTGATAAAATGTGTTTTGATGTTCTTTGTACTTTTATTTTATTTATTATTTTTTTTTCTTTTGAAAACGATTGTGAAATTTTACTACGGAAGAACTATAACAGTTACAAGGTGCGACAAAACTTTATTTACTCGTTTATTTACTTTTCACGTGTTCATTTTATCTGATGAGAGGGGTATATTTTGCTTTTAGAAATCAGCTTTAAGTGCTATAAAGGTATGTTTGACATAATTTTCAGTTTCAGATATTCAAGAGAATATTGATTAGATGCTAGAATGCCGATGTCGATGTACGGGAAAGTAGGCTCGTTTAGTTCTTGACAGAACTTCTTGTTAGCTTTGACATAGGCCATGTGTTCGGCTAATTTAATGTGATGATTGATATTATGCTCTCCCAAATTGCTTCGGTAGAATTGAACAATTTACTTTTTTACTATTACTTATTTTTTTTTTTTTTTAATGATCACTATTTTTTTATATCATTAATATTTTAAAAGTTCGAACTATGCACGCAATAGAATCGCTTTTTTCCCTTCCAGACATTCCAAGCACACACAGGCTCGCAAAAAAATAATAAATGAATAATAATAAAGAAATGAAAGAAATAATTTAAATTAAAAAAATAATGAATAATTTTTGTTAAAAAAATCAGTAAATAATTAAAATTAAAAAATTAATAAATAATTTAAATAAATAAATAAATTATTAAAAAAATCCCAACCCCCATCTTAATGGCGCAATAACAGGGGGTGCCCCCTGTAAGAGAGAAATATATTTTTTTTCAATTCTGATATCTCTGTTATAATTTTACCTTATCAGAAACGTATTTAATACACATGGAGACTTTACTTATGAATTAATCCTCGTACGTAAGAATTGCATTTGTAACAATAAATTTGTTTTTGAAAATTATTGTTGGTAAAATTTCGAAGAACATAAATTCATTTTTGATGAAGTTTTAATTTTTGGAAGATTAAATTTCTCTCAAAGCATTCATTAAAAATATGCTTACAATAAATTTAAAAACAATCAACTCACAAATATTTACTCGAAGAGAATCTAATATTTAACATAAAATGGATACATAGCGTGTTGTTGAATGTTTAAATATTTCCATTGCTCCCAAGTTGCTACACGCAAGTTTTGAATAATTTTTTTCAGAGATGATTTTTCTTTAAGTGATCGCTGCACGATGATGAAGGTTCATTTTAGTATTAATTAAATTTATCATTTCGTTAATGAATATAAAACTGTTGATTTTATATGAGCGTTAGAGCGTATATGGAATTTTAAACTTCCTTGTGAATCTTGCTTTCAATATAAATAAGTTTTGACGAACTTTTAGTGATGTTTCAGTCGTTTTTGCAGTTATTAATTGTGCCATTAGTTTTTCTTCAGGAAGCGAGAAGTTGTTGTGCATATCTATTTTTTTCAAGATTTGAGAAGTTGTTACGTATATTTTCGTCAAGAGTTGAGAAGTTGCTGGACATATCTATTTTTTTTCAAGATTTCAAAAGTTGTTACGTATATTTTCGTCAAGAGCTGAGTAGTTGCTGTGCATATCTATTTTTTTTCAAGAGTTGAGAATTTGCTGTGTTTCTTCTTCCTTCAAGACTTAAGAAGTTGCTGTGCATATTCTTTTTCAAGATTTGAGAAGTTGCTGTGTTCATTTTTTGCTGAAAATATTTCAAGAATTTAGTAGAATTTACCAGCAGTAGACCGAGAACCCGGTTACAACATCCAGAAACTGAAATTTCGTCCTTGTTAATGACTCACTCTGTATGGGATAGTCAACAGTTGAGTTGGAGGCAGATATCAATTGATCAATTGACAAGTTGAACCGTACCATTGCTGCGGTTTCTCGCTGGTGTGCTAATTTTACGTTAGCTTTGCCATCGATCATCTGCTGCCCGCTTTAACAGTTCTTGCCTCTTTTAAAGTCTTGTGCGTTTGTTCTTTGCTGTTAGCTTTTGAGCCTCTTTCATTTTGTAAGGGAGAAGATCAAGCTCAACTCTCCCAATCAAACGAGTGGTTTCTCTATTGATCTTAATAGCTCCACGAACTTTTTTCACTCAAAACCTAGGATTTCGTTAAACTCGATTTTTTATCACTTTTCGGTTTTTTGATGTTAACTGTACTTTTTCTTCTTCTTCCTGACCTGTCACCATCCATGTCCGAGTTTTTTAACCTTTTAATTGTGTAGGAAACCGCTTGCTTAGCCACTTTCAATCGTTGAGCAATTTCACATTGTTACATATCTGGCTTATGTAATTCAAGTACGGCAGATCCTTTGTGAACAATAATGATTATCCCAACTAACTTTCTTACACCTATTTAGGAGCTTTCTAGGATCGATTTCCTATCACAATATGATTGTAAATTTGGTGGTATTTAGAGATATTTGATTTAAAATTTTGTCCAAGTTATTTCTTGTCACCCTGTAAAATTGTAAAACATACAGAACTTAACAGTAAAACTAGCGATTTGACAGTTTAACTGTAAAGTTTGAAATTTAACAGTTTACTGCCGTAAAATTTAGCTGTATTGTACTGTAAAAACAACAGTGTAATACTAGAAGCAGAGGTTCCAGTTTGAAACTGTAAAATGCACGGTAATAAACCGTAAAATTAGCAGTTTTGCAGTTTATTACCGCAAAATTAGCAATTTTACAGTTTATTACTGAAAATTTAACAGTTTTAACAGTTTATTGCTATAAAATTATCTGTATTATACTGCGAAAACAACATTCATTTTTACAGTGCAGTTTGTTTGGCCCTCTTAGCTTCTGAAAGAGGATTTCTGCCTCCAGCTCGGTTACTGCATAAGCCAGACTGATGAGTCCTAATACGGACGACACTGCAGCATCTAAATAGCATAACCAAGTTAGCAGGGTTTTTTATATAGTTCTGCTGAAGCGGGATTACGCGGAGCTTCGGTGAATGTTTAATTTTCATGGCAAAACCGAATTTATTTCACTTAGTCTCAGGCGTGTGAAATCGATGAGTTGCCAAAAAAGAAAAAAAAACTATGCAACATAAATTCTAATAATTATTTTTTACTACATTTTTAGCAGGTTTTTGCTTTTCTTTTTATATATACTTAAAAAAATATATGAGCCACTTCTACCACACCTTTTATATTTTTGGTTATTAACAAAATTATTGCATAATGTAACTTCCCTCAACTCTAACTGGTATCAAATTATTGTGAAATTTAGGCAAACACACAATTAAATGTATAATCAATTACATCGATTACAAATATCCCGTGTATAATAATTAAACACATTTCTAATCAATGCTCTTCCCTTTTCAACTATTAATTGTGCAGTTGCATGTAATAATTTAACCAATAATTTAAGTGTCTAAATTGACCTTAGTTATTGTTAACAATCTTATTACGGAAAGATTAGAAATTAATCAATAGTTATTTCATAGCCCGGAGTATATATTTCACATGACCTTAATTGGACGCCGATTCTTATTTAAACTCTTTAAATGCAATAGGAACGTACTCTCTCTTAGTAAATGAGAAGTGACTTTAATAAATCTTTGTTCGCTTTACTCTGATATTATCTCAACATTTAAACGATGTTATTTAATGTATTTTGAAATGACAATAACCCTATCGACATGCGAATAAGTAGTTTAGTTTGTTATTATTGTTATTGTTCAATGAGGCTTTTAACTTGGATAGATTTTCGTTTAAAAAACTGACATGTGCAACTCAGGAAAAAAATGTTGTTTTTACAGTACAATGCAGTGAATTTAATAGTAATAAACTATAATAAGAATGGCTAATTTTACAGTAATAAATTAAAATTGCTAACTTTGCAGTACTAAACTGTAAAATTGCTGATTTTACATTAATAAACTATAAAATTGCTAATTTTGCAGTTTATTACCGTGCATTTTACGGTTTTGAACTGGAACCTCTGCTGCCAGTAGTATACTGTTGTTTTTACAGTGTAATGCATCTAAATTTTACCGCAGTAAACTGTAAAATGTCTAACTTTACAGTAAGAAACTGTAAAATTGCTAGTTTTACGGTTTATAACTGTGCATTCTACAATTTTAAATCGGAAACTCGGCTACTTGTATTCTACTGTAAAAACAACAGTTCATTTTTTGCAGTGTAGTTACCTTATTTGTCGCATCATATGACTAGAGCAAATAGGGTACCGTAAAATGGGGTGTATAGGAACAGCGGGGTCAATCGGAACAAAACTTCCAGAGCGTACAAAGAAATTCTTCATAAATATACTATTGGGTATTTTTCACCATTAACTTTTTTTTTAGAAAGGTAAGATCATTGAAAGTAGGAAAAAAATACTTTTGTCAATCTGGCAACGTTACAGGCTTATGAGGAGCGCTGCACGTGGAATGTTAGAAAACATCACGTTTTCATAGACTGCAAAACTTCATATGTAAATACAAACCTTCTTCTAATTAAAACCTAAGAGTGGTATGTTTCAATTATGCACGTATCTGAACAACTGAATACAACATTAGAATTTATATTTTTTAAAAAATTGTGTCATAAAAATGAAGAGTTCTGAAAAATGACATAGGTAAAAAATTTACGGGTGTATCGGAACACTTGGTTCTGTTGATCCAATTCAAACTTATTTAAAGGAAACTGTTCTACAAATCAAGATTCTAACCCCAATTTCTCTAGTCAAGACAGTAACAAAGATTTATTACTGTTTATCTCTTCTCGTGAGTAACTAGATCTTAGAATGACAGAAAGTTGTAGAATTAAAACGATTTTTGCTCCAGGAGACTTCTTTTACCTAACATACATGGGGGAAAGTCATACTGACTTCATGTAGCAAAAGTCCAGCACACAGACAGTGATGAATTAGTGAGAAAATCTTACAGGACAATCCCTAAAACCCAGAGATTTTAAGAAACTGAAGAAAAGGCAGCGTTCATCCCAGAAGATGTTATGAAAAAACTTAAGTCAAGCCACAACTGCTAGTTTTAAGGCCAAGTACATATTTGTGGACGATATGAGTGACTTAAATTTATGTTACAGCGTTGTATTTTAATTCAAAAGCATTTATTAAAATTAATTTTAATTTTTCATAAGTTCAAAATTATTTTTAATTCTGAAAAATTATAAACGTTTACTGGTATAAAAAATAAACTTTTATTTGACAGTAACTATCTGTTCTTATTCTCCCCCATTAATATTACTCATGTTTGTGAGACCTATTACAGGTTAAATTGAAAAAAAAAAAAAATTAACATGTGTTCCGATTGACCCCTATCAGCGGGGCGATTCGGAACACCCCTCAATTCCTATATATATTAATAATAACTGTTCAAAATGTTTTGTCTTCGCTTGGAATATCAAAAGCAATTAGAGACCGAAGTATGTAAATTACAATGCTCAATATTTTTCTATGAATTTTCATAACCTATTTTTTTTTCTACCCCGGCAATCAATACCAAAATTCCACGTTACAAAATAAAGATGTGAAGTTTTATCTAACACATCTGAGCAAGCCATAAGCTTCCACTGAGACACTATCGAATCTCGAGGCAATTATAAGCCAATGGAATGTCATCGAATCTTCTAAGAACACCTATTCTTGTGTTTGGGTAACAGGAGCATTATCTGTTTTGCCGACATCCCATTTCCTTTTCTTAAGTAAACGCATAATGGTGGGCATTGTCAGTATCGGACATTTATCGGACTTTTTTTGGAAAGGTTGTATATAATCGTGTCAGGACCATTTCATAGGATCCGTTATTTTTGCGCTTGCACTTTTTTGTTCCGCTTCCTTATTGGGATTGTGGAAATCTTATTTATCTCTTAACGAAAAAATATTTGAGTGATATTTGATTGAAACTTATGCAACAAAGCATATTTGCAATTAAGCAAAAAGAAAAAATAAACTTTAAATAATTCTTAAAATTTAATTTCGTTCCGCTAAATAGTAACGTGAGAGCTGAGAAAGAACATATTTTGTTTTTGGTTCTTTATTAACAGATTGGTGCAAAAAAAGAGCATCTAAATAACAAAAGCGATTGACGAGTAAGGCTCGTCGAAGTCCGCAGTGACCCATGAAATGAGTTACGAGTCAAAGTCGTCATGGGGTTAAGAAAATGATAGGGTATTTCAGAGAAAAAGTAAACATTCGTTGATAAACGAATAAGAGATGTTATTGTATTTTTTAAATACAATAATGCTTTGCTTTGAGTATTACAAGAATTGACGTATTAAAACCTTTTACTGATATACTGCTTATACACTGCAAAAAATAAACTTTTGTTTGTACAGTATATTACTGGCAGCCGAGGTTCCAATTTAAAACTGTAATATGCACAGTAATAAACTGTAAACTAGCAGTTTATAGTTTATTACTGTAAAATGAGCAATTTAACAGTTTATGCAAAAATGAACTGTTGTTTTTAGAGTATAATACTAGCAGCCGAGGGTCCAATTTGAAAGTAAATGCAGAGTAATAATAGCAGAGCAATTTTACAGTTTATTACTGTAAAATTAGCAATTTTAGTTTATCACTATAAAATAAGCAATTTTAGTGTAGTACTATAAAATTAGAAATATTATAGTTTATTACTATAAAATTAGCTATATTATACTGTAAAAACAACATTCAATTTTTACAGTGTACTTCATTTTTTCTAAAAGATGAACTAGATGTAAACAAAGAAATTCTCTACTGCACGACGCAAATCACGAATTGAGTTTAGACAAACAAATTTGTGATAACAAATTTGTGCCAATTGACGGAGAACGCGAATCCGATTGGTTAACTTTTTTTTTCATTTTAGAGAAAATACAGTTGCTACCGACTGCTTCAAAAAGCGGCTGATACAATAAAGCGGTTAGTTCAATAAGGGTGATTTTGTTTCGTTTCTTACGATTTGATTTATTAAAGCGGTTGATTCACTGATGATTCAATTAACCAGATTCCAACCCAAAATTGGCACAATGACAAACGTTCTGGCAATCTGTTTGTTTACTTTCCGTCCATCTTTTCTATGAACAGGGTGTAATTTCATGTTTTTCTCTTCTAGGTTGAAAAGGTTGCCCCGTCTTACTTTGTACTCCTGATGGCTTGGAGCAGTGAGAGTAGTATTTGGACATTGACCACAGTCTGTGTCCTGCTGGCGATTTACTGCAATGTTTCCCAAGCAGAAAACAACGGTAAGACGTACTGACAGGGAGGACCCTATTCATTTAATTAAAGCCCACAATTAAGACACGAACATATAGTAAACACAAGCAAATAGAAGACATACAGATTGTCCTAATCGAACACGCCGAATTTTAACAGCCAGTTGAAAATAGAGTTTATGCGCTGCAAGGGTTATATTGGCATAAAAAAGCAAAACTTTCATTTGAATCAAAATTCTATGAATAACTTTGAATCCAGTTGAAAAAAATTCTGGTTGATTTTAAGATGAAAAAACTTTGAGACATTTAAAAAAAAAGAAAAGATTATTAAGATATCAAGCTAAATTAAGCCTATACAAGACCTTGCATCATAAAACCCATTACATTTAGCCAATCAAACTTTATTAGAAGACTAGCTGCCAGGGCAGCTAGATTAGCTTCCTGCGGCATGTTGATGCATAACGTCCCCCTTCTCTAACTTTCACCTCATTCTGAAGTTATATTATTTGATATAATTTAATGTTGATTCGATTTCAAGACATACCACCCATGGCGTTGCACGGGCACTTCGTGCCCTGAAAATAGTGAGGAAAATTTCAAGAAACTACTCCCCGCCAAGGCGGCTCGCTAACAGGCGCTTCACGCCTTTACTTTTCTCCTTTTTTCAAAAAATCATTCGAATTATTGAGATGCTTCGCGCCTTCAAGATGGTGAGGAAAGTTTCAATAAGTTCAGCTCGCTCAAAGGAAAAAGCAGACATAGATACTCAGTTAAATGAAAAATGATCAAATAGGCTTTGTGCTGAACTATATTTGAAGTTAAAAATCAACGTAAATAAAGCACAAATAAGGTAGAAAGTACAGCAAATAGCTATTTCAAGGCTACAATGGAGCCCCTTCATCAGTGCAAGAAGCTCAGCAAACAACATGAAAGCTGTAAGAGAACTGAGCGCGAAGCACGTGTGCCCCGGTATTTATAACAAATGGGCGAGTGCGCTTGAACTCACAACAAAGCGGGAAAACACCGACCAATCAGCGATCAGCAAAACGTCAGGAGAGCGAAGAAAAGGGGGGAGGCGGCAAAGGAAAGTAGGGGAAAAAAAAAAAAAAGCGCGGGAGAAAACACTAGAAGACGAAATTATAAAAATTGCTTCCAGATGTCAGGGAAAAATGGAACACTGGAAAAATCATTCACCAGAGAATGGGAATTTTTCCAAATATGGTAAGCTTCCCAAAAATCGAGGTCATAAACTGACGAACATTTACAAATAATTCTAGCCGAAGAAAAAACAAAGCAGTGACCAGAGGTCCAACAATGCTGAGCAATGGAAGAGCGAGCTAGTTCTTTATGTTTAACATAATTTTGATGCTCTTTCAGACGGTGCTTAAGAGGCCGCTTAGTCTGGCCTACATAGCTAAGTCCGCATTTGCAAGAGATGCTATAAATGCCCCAGGTGCTTTGGCAATCAATGGGATGCTTTAAGTTTGTAAACTTGATTTTGTTCACAGGAGAGAAAGAAATATCGAAACCAAACTTTTTCAAAATCTTTGCAACTTGATGACTTGTTTTTGGATAAAAAGGCAAAACAATGGTGTAACCAACCTTAGACTCGGAAACCTTGCTGGAATGAGAGGGCTTTATTAGCCTATTATATATAGAATCAATAATCTTGGGCGAGTAACCCCGATCAAAAGCCACAGCTTTTAAATAAGAAAGCTCAGTATTTAAAGAACTGGATGAAGAACAGATATTCAAAGCACGAAACACAAAAGCCTTAAATGAGGCCAACTTTTGGTTTCGAGGGTGAGAAGAGTAGTTGTGAGGAGGTAGTGTAACAGCAAAGGGCTTACGATACACTGAAGTCATAAAATCGTTATTACTTTTAGTAATCAAAACGTCCAAGAATGAAAGAGAACTTTCCATTTCCATTTCAATAGTGAATTGGATGCAAGGATCGATAGAATTAAGAGTGGAAAGTAAAAGCTCATTATTAACTTGGTTTTGGTCAAGCAAAACAAAGCAATCGTCAACATAACGAACATAGAACGGAAACTTTATGGTTTCAAAAAGTTTTACCTCAAAGTAGTGCATATAAATGTCACTTAGAATAGGGCTCAAAGGGTTACCCATCGCTAAACCTTCGGACATGCGATAGTAAACACCATCAAATACAAAAGTATTCTGCTCAAGACAAGCACGAGTAAGAGAAACAAGTTCATCAACCTCAAAACTAGAAAAATGATGTTTTTTTTTTTTTTTTTTTTTTTTTTTTTTTTTTTTTTTTTCCCCTACTTTCCTTTGCCGCCTCCCCCCTTTTCTTCGCTCTCCTGACGTTTTGCTGATCGCTGATTGGTCGGTGTTTTCCCGCTTTGTTGTGAGTTCAAGCGCACTCGCCCATTTGTTATAAATACCGGGGCACACGTGCTTCGCGCTCAGTTCTCTTACAGCTTTCATGTTGTTTGCTGAGCTTCTTGCACTGATGAAGGGGCTCCATTGTAGCCTTGAAATAGCTATTTGCTGTACTTTCTACCTTATTTGTGCTTTATTTACGTTGATTTTTAACTTCAAATATAGATACTCAGTTTTTAATATAAGTAGATGGCTTTTCAACAAATGAATGTTCCAAAATATTACAAGTACCTAGCGATAAAAATACTATGTAAGTGGCCCGCTTATGAGTTTCGTGTTTGATTTAGTTAAGCCTTCATTCAAAACTCTCATTATCATTGTTATCACTGTTTCATAGCAACGACGGTTTGCAAGAATGGATTTCATATTTAATCATTTATTAGGCTTTATCGCTTTAAATTTGACTACTTATTAATTGATATCTTCGCTAATTAAAATCGTATAATTATATAAATTGAAACTAATAAAGCCTGAAAATTTTCCTATCTATCGGTACCTGGTTCGACTTTCAGTTCATTGGCGTTCAGGAGAAAGAAGCGTGACATAGATAGAAAGAAAGATACTCAGTTTTTAATATAAGTAGATAAACCTGTCTGGTGAGTTTAATGCTATGTACACTAATATGGTTGATAATATTTGTCTTTCAATCAAATTACCATAATTAGAGCCTGGATTGCATGTCCTAAAAATCACGAAAGTATGCATCAACTAATATGTACCAGAAACACATACTAGAAACAAAAAAATATGCTCTAAAAACCAAAACTGATGCACAAATTACATTTTTTACTCACACCAGGAACGTTGTAACATTTGAATGCAATTAGTTTATTTTTCTTTTTTTACTAAGTTGGTAAGTCTTCCCTAAAAATCAAAATTAAAACAAATGTCTACGTAATACAATTTAAATTAGTTCATTGTTCCTTAAACGTTTGAATTATTTTTCATTAAGTTTAAGTTTTGCGCTCATTTTAAATGGTAAACAGCTCCTACATAGTTAATTTTTAAAGTAATTTCAGCATGTTTCAGCAGGAACTTTGATGCCAGACATATTTCAATGCAGACAACTCCGAAGGGATTTTAAATATCTTTAAAATCATTCCGCCAAAAGAATTATCACGTTTTTTAGACATTCAAAGCAATACACATTTCATTAATAACTATTCATTTCAGTAATTAGTTTGACTTGCACATTCTAATGACACGTAAAATATTGTTAGATTTATAAAGAGAGATCATTTATATTTTAAGATAATGAATTGTACAACCTTTTTTACATTCTTAGAGAATTTTTTGAACGACAAAGATATGAAATTGATAAAAATAAAGATTTTTAACGTTTTTTCAGTGAAAATTGATACCGTAAATGCATTTTTAAAAAGCAACACCTCAGACCCATTGCTAAAGTTTAGAATGTAGCAGTAATTATTTTACATATTTTCAAATTTCCGCTCAATTGGCACTTTAGTTCAACATCAAATAAGTTGCCCATCTCAGATTCAACATCAAAGGTTATTTTTTTTGAAAAAACAACGTCGAACAATATTTCATCCGAGTTACAGGATGCATTCAATTGCAACTGTTCAGATAAATTTCCTTTATAAAGAGAAAAACCAAAAACGCCTCTTCAGTTGTTTATTCTGCAAACGTTGATAAAAATATTATTTATATAGAGCGACATTTATCATTAGAATTTCTTTAATAATTTGAAATTAAATGGCGGAAACAAATAGTTTTTATTTAATAACACTCTCATGAACTGGAAATTGTGTGAAATTTACTAAATGCAAATACTATTTCAGTTTTACAGACGAGTTTGCAGTGATACTTCTTTATTATTATTGCAGTTAAAGGTCTTAATGAGAAAAATAAGTAAAATTCTTAATTTGTATGGGAAAACACAGTACGTGAACAATGGTTGAAAAGCTGATATTTTAGTAGTAAATTCTTACGTGGGAACCGAGCAAACAAAAAAGATAAATATTACTATAGCCTCAAATAGTGTTGCTAAATTAGAATTAACAAATACTTTTAAAGATACATCTGTTCAAAACTAACAAAGATGTTAAAAATTACAGAAAATTTCAGAAAAGTTCTTTGGGGTTGCAAAGAAATCTTTATTTTATTACAATATAATTTTAAGGGGGAAAATCTTTTTTTTTTTTTTTTTTTTTAATTTCAGATAAATCAATAAGTGAATAAACTTCTCGTTTACATATTTATATATTCATTTATTTTTTAAGTTAAGTTTCAAAACTTGCCTTTAAGGGAACCACACGAAATGTGAAGCAATGAAAAAATAATTATAAATTAGAGGTAATTGAACGAGCACATTGAATTTTTTTTTGCATAAATTACTTTCCTTCGTCTTTCCGTCACATTGAGATATAAAGTCTTAAATTTTGCCGAAATTTTAAGAAAATCACAATTTAAAATTTTGGCGAGAAAAGGATGGTATCATACTACTTCACGGTCTACATTTGGCAGGTCATCCATCTACAAAGGGTGAGTATTCCTCACCAAAATTCGCTACATTCGAGACTTCTCTTAAAATTTCGGCAGACTGTAAGAGCAAATTTTATTTTAATAACAGGGAGACTAGGTAAAATAACTTATGCGTCCAAAAACCTGCTTTACCATATTTTTCTGATTATTATTGATTTAGAGGTTTTTCATTACTACTGTTGCATGGTTTCCTGGTTAGATGAATTAGCAGTGGGGTCATTCCATGTCAAGTGTACGAGACGTTCCCACTCGACCCCCTCCGATTTTAATGATTTTTTTTTTTTGGATATACATGTAAGACTTACATAAAGCCATACCAAATTATAGCTCCATAAGCACTATAGTTCAACCAATATAAAATATTTTGTAAAGGTCTCTTTTTCGTGTAGTGAAAAAAAAAAGACAAAATCGTCAAGTTTGTGCTTTTATTGCTCGCGACCTAAGACGATTATCAGGCTCAAATTTGGTGATTCTGATCATTGATTAAGGTAGAATAGCCTACCCGTGTAACAAAAGCTCAATGCATTGTAGATTTTTTGCAATTTGCTGCCAAAGTTGGTAAAAAATCGTAATTTGGCAATTTTAACCATACGTTATCAGCTTGTATCTGCTGAGAGAATGACTTTTTGAAGCTAATTTTTTCCTCGTTTGAAGAATGTTAGTATGTCCAAAAGGTGTGCAAGTGGCATCTTGATAGTTCAAAAACTTGCTGAATTATTCGAGATGAAATTTCAGTCAAAAATTTTTTTTCGCAATTTTGTCTCAATTTCAAAGGGCAATATCTCAAAAGGGTCATCCTGAATTTCAATTTTCTTTACATCATTGGAAAGAACGCACTTTTCTTAACTAAAAAATGTTATTTTTATTTTTAAGACAAACCAGTTTCAAGGGGATATTGCAGATCAAAAATGTGTACGTCATTCTACGTGAAATCAAATAAAAAAAAACATAGAACTTAAAAGTTCATGTTAATTTGTTCTATTAAAATATAAAGGAGCTATTGTACTTAAGTTCTGATGAAAAAAACCTTTTTTAGATATTTTTGAACTTTAATTTTTGTGTGCCCATCCGTAAAAACTAAAGAAATGGTGAAAAATAAAGTTTCGTTTTTAACAAAAAGAATTATCTTTTTGTCGCTGGTGAAAGAGCTTGAGTCTTTTCCTGTGTGTTATTTTAAAGCTCTTGAAATAGAATTTCGGATGATATTTCACTTGGCAAGGTTGTAGGTCATTGATATTTCAAGGTCATAAAAAGCATTTTCGCATTTTTCCTCATTTTTCTTTATGGGCAAACTGCAATCATAGGCTGAATATCTAGCCACATCCTCGGCAGTATAAAAAATGGATTTTCAATTACTACTTATCATATTTTCAATTACTACTGTTATCATTTATATGGCGGAAATAATTGCAATATTCAACTCTATAGAAAATTTTCGTTATTGCTTTTTAGAATAATGTCTTCGCAGTCCCGTTATACATATGTTTTATCACATACACACCATATTAATTGTTTTTTTATTTATTTATCTTATTTATTAATAATATTTATTTTTAATATTTTGAAAAAGAAAACAATGCTTTTTATGACCTTGAAATATTAATGACACCTTGCTAAGTGACATATCATCCGAAATTCTGTTCCAAGAGCTTTAAGATAACTCCAAGAAAAGACTCAAGCTCCTACAGCCAGCGATAAAAATATAATTCTTTTTGTTAAAAACGAAACTTTAGTTTTTGCCATTTCTTGAGTTTTTATGGATGCGCACACAAAAACTAAAGTTCAAAAATATCTAAAAAAGTTTTTTTTTTCATCAGAACAGAAGTGCAGTAGCTCCTGTAAATTTTAATAGAGCAAATTGACAAGAACTTTTCAGGTCTATGTCTTTTTCTCTTTGATTTCACCTAGAATGACGTACACATTTTTGATCTGAAATATCCCTTGAAACTGGTTTGTCTCAAAAATAAAAATAACATTTTTTAGTTAAGAAAAGTGTGTTCTTTCTAATGATGTAAAGGAAATTGAAATTCAATATGACCCTTTTGAGATATTGCCCTTTGAAATTGAGACAAAATTGAGAAACATTTTTTTTTGACTGGAGTTTCAACTCGAATAATTCAGCAAGTTTTTAAGCTATCAAGATGCCACTTCCACACCTTTTGGACCTACTAACAATCTACAAACTAAGAAAGAATTAGTTTCATAAAGTCATTCTCTCAGCAGATACAAGCTGATAACGTATGGTCAAAATTTGCCAAAATACGATATTTTGCCAAATTTGGCAGTACATTGCAAAAAATCTACAGTGTATTGAGCTTTTGCTACATAAATAGGCTATTCTACCATAATTAGTGATCAGAATCACCAAATTTGAGCCTGATAATCGTCTTAGGTCGCGAGCAATAAAAGCACAAACTTGACGATTTGGTCATTTTTTTCAAGCTTTTTCTGGAGTTGAATGGGTTCTTTCACTCGTTATATAGGTCTGCAATTCATATTGACTTTTTCAAATAAGTGAACACCGTTTTTTTATTTTTTTTAAATAAGCTTTTGGAAGTTTTTATTACTAGGGAACCACACTAACTGTAAATAAATAATAATAGGTAGCATTTAAAAGAGTAGTTTTTTAAAAGATTTTTTAAAATAAATTATTTATCCCCGTCTTCCCTCATAGAGAAATTTCAAGTCTTAAAATGTGCTGACACGTTGAAGAAGAGAAAAGTCAGTTCAAAAATAAGCTTTAAATATGTTTTTTTATATATTTAACGTTACTATAATGTTTTTAAATTGCTAGAAAAGGGTAAGCATTTTATCTGCCCACTTGGGTGAACTTCTTATGCAAGTATTATTGGTGACTAAAGCTATAATATAGTACTTACAAAAATTTACTATTTACTAAATATATTTTTGAAAGTTAGGTATAATAAAAGTCTGTACATATATTTATTTTCAAAGACTAACTTAAATGCAGCAATTAATTCAGGAAAGTATTTTAAACAATGGCACAAGACCATTTTATTCGCTGCTTAGAGTCAAATATTTTTTTTATATTTTTAAATGTATTATTATTATTATTATTATTATTATTATTATTATTATTATTATTATTATTATTATTATTATTATTATTATTATTATTATTATTATTATTATTATTATTATTATTATTATTATTATTATTATTATTATTATCATCATCATCATCATTTTATTGTTCATATTTGAGAAAGATAAAAGTTAAAGCCTAATCTGCAAATCAATACAAGTTTTCCATTCTTTAAGTTAAAAGAAGTTTAAATAACAAATTATTATTGGTTAGTTCGCCATCACAGAGCCCATCTTTATAACAATTTGTATAAAAAAAATACGTATTGTAAATAAATCATTAAGAAAAAAACATGCCGTTAAGCACAAAGATAAACAGCTTATCTCAGCTTAAAATATCACACCATCAGTGTTTATTTCTAAATTAAGAATAAATCATAATTCTTTTGGGAGGAGAAAAGCAACGGTATTAAAAAGACAAACAAGTTTTGTTTTGTTTATACAAAAAAAGTATGATTTAATTGCGGACAAAAAACAATCTAAATAAGTAAATGATTACACATTGTTGTTTATTCGGAGGACATTTAAGCCCTCTTTCAAGATTAACGCATGAATTTAATTGAGCATACAATAATAAACCAGTGCAAGGTTTTTTTTCTTGGTCTTTTCCATTAGTGTAATAGTTTTTCTAAAGAGAAAATATTTTTTAGTTCTTGGAAAAAGTCCTATTATGTCATTATTCGAATCCTTTTTTCTTGTGTTTTCATTGAAAAATAACTAAATAAACTGCAATTTTTTTCTGAGACATTGTTTGGTTGAGTTATTATGTTTTTCTTGTGATTATAAATCGTCGTTTTGTGTGGGAAATTCGCTGAAGAAATATTTCTTAGGTACACATCGTAATAAAACTTTTTTCCTTAATTTTTGCCTGTTATCTTGGTAGCAAATTTCAGATAAAAATTAGAAAATCGCAATTTATTCAGGTTAAACTATTTTGATTCGGTAAAATATGAGCGTTTTTTTTTAAATTCTTTTCGTACCTATTGTAGTAGAGTAGCATGTGATTTTAATCTCGCTGCATATCTTTTCCATTCATTATCAGCACATTTTATCCATTAGTAATATCCAAATGATTTTCGAATTTTTTATCACGTGTTCGGTACAATACAAATATTTAAAAGAAAAAGACAAATTTTATTTTCTTTACCTCTTATTTTAAGCATATTTCGTTATCCGCAATACCCGTGCCACTCAATTCCACTGAAAATCGATAGTCTACTGTTTTATATTACACCAGCGAGAGGTCCGTAGACAGATAGCACGGCTGCATCTCGAAAAAAGGAAGATAAAATTTAATAAAGCTGCAAATTACCGCCCCATAGCCGGAGACAGGGTAGAAATGCAAACTCCAAATATTTACATATATTTTTAAAATGCATAAATATCGCATTAAAATCAAAATGAGGACCATGAAGATATGATCCCCCCTCCCCCCTTTCTTAAAAAAAAGTCCTTTAGGTAAAATTTTGCAACATTTCATCTTAAACAGCAAAATATTCTTTTTGAAGGTAACATATTGACATAAATGAATAATGATCAAATAGGCTTTGTGCTGAACTATATTTGAAGTTAAAAATCAACGTAAATAAAGCACAAATAAGGTAGAAAGTACAGCAAATAGCTATTTCAAGGCTACAATGGAGCCCCTTCATCAGTGCAAGAAGCTCAGCAAACAACTTGAAAGCTGTAAGAGAACTGAGCGCGAAGCACGTGTGCCCCGGTATTTATAACAAATGGGCGAGTGCGCTTGAACTCACAACAAAGCGGGAAAACACCGACCAACCATTGGTCGGTGTTTTCCCGCTTTGTTGTGAGTTCAAGCGCACTCGCCCATTTGTTATAAATACCGGGGCACACGTGCTTCGCGCTCAGTTCTCTTACAGCTTTCAAGTTGTTTGCTGAGCTTCTTGCACTGATGAAGGGGCTCCATTGTAGCCTTGAAATAGCTATTTGCTGTACTTTCTACCTTATTTGTGCTTTATTTACGTTGATTTTTAACTTCAAACATATTGACATATTTAGAACAAAGCACAGAGTATTTCATATTGTACGGGACAAAAAGAAAACACAATTGTGAACGTGAATATATTTAGAAAATTCAAAGTTTCCTCAAAACTAAACTTATTTAAGTTTTAATATGGGTTCAATATGTGTCTCTCCGGTGACACCACAAATGTCTACAAGGTAATCAAGCTCCTGCCACAATCGTGATAGAGTTCAACACAGCAGTTATCCGCTGCTTCAACTCCCCTAAGTCCTGAGGAAATGGAGGCACAAAAACCTTGTCCTAAATGAAATCCCAGAGGAAAAAAAATCACAGGGCTTATCATTTATGTGGATTTTTGGTTTGGGGATTTCGCCGCCCAAACCAGCAATGTTAAATCATTTTTGGACGACATTTTTTTTTATATACAGGAGCCATTAGCTTCGACACACATGAGTACTGCGCACAATGCGCCTTGCCTCCTGACAAACACAGGACAGATTTACGGCACAGAGAGGTTGAAATAACAACCATGGACAGGACGGGAATCGAACCCGCGACCACTTGCTTGTTGGGAGAAGACTATTTCTCGGCTACCGTGGCCCCCGACAATTTTGTTTAACAGCGCCTCTAGCGGCGTGCTCTCCTTTCAATGATTTTTTCCTGTTGCGAAATAATACTTGCATAATTCTAGTTGCAGAATAAATTTGTTTCGGCTGAATAAATCCATTACGGCAGTCACACTGAGCTATTCTTTTTGTCCCATTCAATACGAAGCACCCTGTATTGATACCTTCGCAACAAAATTCAAAAGCAGAAATGACTATTGCGTGAGAGGTTGTGCTTTCCTACGAAAATCGTTTCAGCGAATTCATTTCAATTCATAGATTTCAATCTCGAAATAATAATTCATTATTGAGTCGATTTTATGTTGCAAAGTAATTGCTCTTAGTGGCAGTTATGTGTCAAAATTATCTCCAATGTTTGTTTGAGCTATTTGTGGCGCAAACACGTAAGAAACTATCGACACTTTTTAAATAATTTATGTAGTTCAAATCTTGCAATCTAAAATTTAAATTAAACAAATATTCTGATTTATTTCTATTCAATATTCTCTCGAACACGCAATCAAAAGAAGCGACAATATTCCTCCCTCATTGGAATTCATTCAAAACTTAATAAGAAATATCAAAGTTTTTCGTAAAAATCTTCTCTTTGATCCTATGCTGAATACGTGTAATGAGCACGCAAATTTTACTTTTCCGTTTTAATGAAGCAAACATGCTTTTTTCTGCGAAAAATAAATTATTTATGTGATTGAAAAGAAACAGTTTTGAAGATTAATGCCCCGTTTTGCTCGCAAAGTTTTGAATGGAAATGATAGGAATAGTTTTATGCCTGTCAAAACAAAAGTGAAACTACGTACGTCTTATTTCTGCGAATGAGAAAATTTGTTACACTGCGTTTAAAAACATGTAAATGAGGAATTGCATTTTGTTATGTACGAAATATTCAACATTTTTTAATTAAATAAAAATTCTACGTATTTGAATAGTGCTTTAGAGAGTCAAGATTTCATTGAAAAATTTTAGTTTTAATAATTACTAGCTAACCCGGCGAACTCTGTTCCGCCTTAAAGGCAATAAATAAGAAAAGTTTTGAATTTATTAAGTTTTTTATTATTAGAAAATACAAAAAAAAAAATAAGTTCCTACATTAATCATTCATTATTGTTTCTGTATTTTAGTACATAGGTTGCTCTTCACTAAAGTACCTTCTGATGCACAACATTTTTTGTTTTATTATCAGGCGCAAAAAGAAACAACGCAGATGGTCTTCCGACCCGTAAACATGCCACATATAATTGACCATGAGAAAAACTGATGTTCTAGATTCAAACCACAAACTTTTAAGGATTGGCCTTGTGATTTGTTAAAGGTCATGACAAATGCAAGACGGATCGGAAATTGAAGTCTTTTAAATTCAAACGGCATATCGGTTGGGATCATCGGGATCCTAGGAATGAGCAATCGTTTCTGATTGCTTATCACATATAAATTTCAAGGGAAGTAACGCGTTTGTTTATAATTTATTTCACGAAAAAGTCAAATAACACTCAACGCACCGCTAACTTACAACCTGTTTGCGGCGCACCGGAAGCTGCCAGAACGTGTGCTTTATGTCGCTCAGCTATGGAGGTGTCAAAAAAGGCTTAGTAAAAAGGCTTAGTCAAAAAGACAGTTTTTCTATTTATGTAATTGACACACATAAATTATAGCCTATGTCCGTCTCCTGGCTCTAAGCTACCTACCCACCAATTTTTAGCCATATCGGTACAGCCGTTCTTGAGTTAGAAGTAGTGTAACTAACACGACTTTCTTTTATATATATATAGATAGATAGATAATCGTTTTGAGAAACTTAGTTTCAAATTTTAAAAATAAAAAAAGAGTAGGGGAGAGTTGCCCAAAACGGGATAGGCGGGCAAAACGGGATAGTTGGCGTTGGAGCTTGACTGGTGGTACTATCTCGCAGGAGACAGGCTAAACTGGTTCCCGACCGCCATGACAGCATACTCAGTTAATATCTCAACTCTAGCCACGTATTTCGCAAAGAAATATTTTTTCAAAGTTTTCAATTGAGATTTTTATTTACTTTTTACTTTTTTCGACTGCAGAACAATTAGAATTGTGGTTCTCCGTAATTCGGAACAATTCCCGTTAGAACTGTATTTTGTTCATAGCTCTTTTAGCAACAATTTCATGTACTTAAATATTGCTAGTGAGTGGCGGTTCCGGGGTCAGCCCTTTATGTTGTCAAAAGCATCATGGTCGGGCAAAACGGGACTACTTTAGGGTGCCCAAAACGGGATACAACTTTGATGTGTCCCGTTTTACCCGACCATTTTCATTAATGTTTTTTCAATGTGTGTAAGCACCTCGAAGCGAGCTAGAGGTTCGCAAGTGGATGTTCAAGGGGAAAAAGGGATTACTATCTACGAAGTAGGAAATATGTTCAATGCAGCATTCTAACGAGCAGCTCTTGTCGAAACTGCTGTGAATGGGTTTACGAAAACAGGCATTTTCCCATATAACCCCAGATGTCTTTCCTGAATATCTCCTCGCTTCCTCTCTTACAACAGATCACCCGTTGCTGGATGCTCAGAACATGACGTCCTAACACCCATTAAATCTGTAACAAAATGAGATCAGATCAGAAGGATCTTCAAATTCAGTCATACCATCTAAGAGTTTGCTTAAGGCCCCTATATATACGAGCCGGCGCATCAAGATTAAGTTTCACCACTTTGGATCCAGCGCGTGTTTGTGTGTTTGAGTGGTTGTCTTTTCTGGCTAGTAATCGCGTTTTGGTAATTTTTCACTGTGAGCAATTATTAGCGGCACGTGGATTTGGCAAAGCTTAGCAATGTGCCAAAACTTTTTTCTGGTAACCCTACTCCGCAACAATGAAAATTTGAAAGTAAAAGTTAAGGAATTGGATCCAAAGTGGTGAAACTTAATCTTGATGCGTCGGCCTGTCTATATAGCGGCTCTAAGTTTGCTGTCATCACAACCACTAGAGACAGTATTAAAAGAGTCACTTAGTGCAACGATAACACTATACTTGGACTATACTGTCGCCCTTCACTGCCATTTTCTATATCACCCAAAGAAATTCTACCTCCACCACGAGTGATTGGACCAAGACCTCAAAATAAACACGATAATAGAAGAGGGAAAACAGCATTTATAACAAGAAGCCCATATAAACTTGAGTTGGAAGAAGAAGAACGAGAAAAAAAAAGAACGAGAAAGAACTTAAAAGCTGAAAAAAAAAGGGCTGCCAAAACAAGTCTCTTGAATGTTCCGAAAACAAAACAAATGAGGCGTAAAAGAAAACCAGGTGGAGATGCTAAACAGGCATATAAATTTTTAAAATGTTGCTCTGAACCTGGAAAAACCCCACAAACACCATTTGCAAAAATGGAAGAAAATGGACGTAACATGAAAAAAACCGAAAAAAAAAAAATCAGTTAGCCAAGGTTGGACGTCGTCGTCTTCAGAAGATGAAACTGAAAAAGATGAAGCATGTACTTTCTGCAACGCTCTGTATATTGAATCGAAGATCTGGATAAGGAAGCTGGATACAATGCTCGAGCTGCCAGGGATGGGCTCACGAAGCTTATTCCAAAGCAGACGAAGAAGACGACACATTTTTATGCGATTTCTGTGTTATGTAATTTTCCAACTTTACAATAACGTAGCCTATTTTTGGTCTAAAAACTAAATCAAAAGTAAAATCAGTACAAAATGATAACATACAATTCCCTATCCCGTTTTACCCACCCTTGGTCGGGTAAAACGGGATCGTATAAGACTTTTTGAAACCAGTATTTTTCACATAAATAATATCGAACAAATATGACAAAGGTATTTCTAGTAATGTAAAAGGTGTATACTTTTAAATGGCGTCTAACTTTGGAATGTACATTGTATACAATAAGAAATAAAACGAAGAATTGGTTAGCTATTCCGTTTTGGGGTACTTTCCCCTACATAAAGCACATTTTCTTTAAAAAACGCATGAAATATAATATTTTCAACAATTTGATTTGCCAAACAACGACATAGAAGGTTTGTTTACAGGGACGTCATTTCAAGTTTTTTCAGGGGGGGGGGGCAAAGAGTCCAAACTCAATGCAATTTCATCTGAAAACATCAAAAGCCACGCCAACTTATATGTAAATACATTGATTTCTCAAAGTCAGGGGGGCAGTTGACCCCCCTGCCCCCCCCCCCCAAATGACGGGCCTGGTTGTTTATGAAGTCACGCGATGGTTTAATAACACGTATCAATCAGTGTACGTTTGATAAAAATTCATGATTCTGCTAAGGGGTCATAGTATAATGTATCTATAGCAATTTCCTTAAATTTAAATGAAAGATGTAATATTGTAAAACCTTTGTTTCTACACTTAGTTAACGATAAATACTGTCGTCCCCGCTTAATCTGGTAACGGATAAACGAATACACCGCTTATATTAATAAAATATCCCGGAACCAAATATTTCGCATGCCATAGACGCAATGTTAAAGATCCCCGCTCAATCAAATACCCGTTTAATCGAATAATATTTCTTGGAACAGACAGTATTCGTTTAAACGGGGCTGGCAGTGATTGATTTCCAAACATTAAACATTTTGCTCACTTTTTTTAGAAAATATGAACTTTACTTTAAAATTTCTTTTTGCTAACTGCTCATAAGAATCACCTCTAGAAACCTATGCATTCATTTTTTTAATCTATTGATCAGAAAATATTTTATGATCTTTTATGCAAAAAATCGTCAAAATTTCTCAGAAAATTTTGTTTTCTCTACTCTCTTCTCTATCTCTTCTCTTCTCTACTAATAATAAAGCTGAAGGTGGTTCTGTCTGTCCTTCTTTCTTTCTGTCTGTCTGTCTGTTACGCGCGTAGCGCCAAAACCGTTCGGTTGATTTTCATGCCACTTGGCACAAAATTAGTTTGTAGCATGTAGTTTTGCACCTCGAAGCGATTTTTCGAACATTCCATTTCGTTCTTTTTCTATTCGAATTCTTAGAGGAAATTCGATAAAATAGGGAAGAAATATTCCATACACATTTTCAAGTCTTATGTCATTCGAAAGCTTGAAATTTTCTGCACAAAATGACGTTTTTTCGAAGTTTCTACGATCATCAGGAGAGCTGTAACAATTGTTTTTAGAATCCCGAAATTCAAGGCTTACCTTCAGTAAAGCAAGCCAAACGATTCTAAAATGGCTTTGCTCGCGAATAAAATTTGTTTGAAAATCGAGATGAAATGAATTATTTTATCAACGGAAATCAACTTTTCATGTTGTTACCATGGTTACGTTTTTATTTCGTTCTTTTTCCCTTAATAATTTTAAAAATGTATTTGTTTTTGTAACAATCCAAACTCCAAGCCTTATTAAAATTAGTCAAATGAAATATTAAAAACCGTGATAATATGGCACCTGTCAATCAAATGAGAAATCGAGTCCTTTCCTTAAAATACAGGATACCATTCTAAATTTATCGTCTGCAAAACATATTTTACTTCATTATTAATTTATTTCAATATAAATTGCAGCAAATGGCTTGAGTGAACGAATTTAGCTTTTAATTTATCGTTTGCTGGTTGATCTTTGTCGATGTTTATTATTTTTATTATCATTGTGAAGAATAATGCACGAAATTTCTATGACTAATACTTAAAATTTTTAGGATTAGTTGAGTTTAAAAGAAAAAATTGCTCCAAATATACTTTTGCAATGTGATTATTTATTGTTGGACTGTAATTTGCAGCAATAATTGCATTTAATAAATAATGAAAGACAATATTAAAAATTATTTTTTTGGCGACTTTTTTACAATTTGGCATTTAATTCTATTTCAGTATATTTACTTCTATCTTATTGCGATATTGCAACGTTCTTTCTAAAGTATGTCATTTCGGAAAATGTATTATTTTGTTTTTGAAGTTAGGAAAGAAAACTTTCTTCTTCTTTTAAACTTTGGTAAGACTTCTGTTGGTTTCTGTGAGCAACAAAATTTTTCTTATTTTTTCTTTTGGCTTATTTTTGTGCACCTATCTTTGGGGTTGCATTCGAATGTCCCCAAGGGGGTGATTTACCCTTTTTATGGGGTAATCAGGGCTTTCAATGCAGACCAAAGTGATATGAATTGGCGCGACCACTTGGCGATATCTCGCCAAGCTTTTGGTCACCAAGTGTTTGACGCCAATTTGGCGACATATCGCCAAGTTGGCAATAAATTTAGCGAAAAAAAAATTTTTTTTTGGGTTCAATTTGGCGCTATTGGCGATATTTTGCGAAAAATCTACTGAATGATGTTAAAATCGGCGATATTTAGGAGATTAATCATTGTAAAACATTTTTTTTGCATTGTTTCGTGGCAAACTAGGGATGCAAATGTTTGAATTGTTATCTTACTCACTTCAAGCACTATTTTAGCACTTAAGGCATCTACTAAGAAATTTACACGTAAAAGGAAGTAGTGTAGGGTCCATACCAAATTTTTATATCATACTTTGAAGGAATTATAGTTGAATTATAACTAAAATAGAGTATTTTTTTCTGCTATATCATTTTTTTACAAATGAACTTTTAATTTTATACCACGGGCAAAGCCGTGCGGGTACCGCTAGTTAGAGATAAAACAAGCTCTAAAAATTATGGTAAGGTATAAATGCTTATTCAATGCACAACTTTGTTAAATATATGATTCTCAGTGCAGAAATTATTTTTTAATGATATAATTTTTGATAGAAAAAAATCCTTAGCGATTCCAGTAACATGGAAACATTAAAAAATGATCATCGAGAAAAAGCACTTTGAAGTTTCGCTTTTCAATTAGAATACATAGCGTGCTTGGCTAAAATCCCTCATTCACTTTTAAATATTTGAGTTAAAGCCTTGAACTTAGTTCCGTATGTTTGAAATAACTAACGGATTTAAAATACATAATTTTTTTTTGGTCATTTGGTAATTTTTGAGGTAAGTTGACCCCTTTTCATGTTTCTTTTTTAGTTTTTAAAATACACTTTTGAATTATTTTCTTAATTTAATTATTTAATTAGTAGATAATAAAAAGAATGTATATAACAGTATTAAACAAGTGACCTAAAAATAACATACAATGGACGGATGTAATTAAACTTTTCATAACATTTTACTTTTATTTTGAATGATGTATTAAATTTTGGATTTTTCCTGGCGGGTTTTTCAGGTTAACTTGCCAAACCATCTTTTAATTACCAGAACTAACTTAAAAAGCTTTCTAATATCTATTAACCGCATTTTTACCCTCCCCCCTTCCCAAACAGTCAACTTTCTCGCGATTTTATTGAGTTATGTAGAAGCATGGTAAAACATTAACTACTTCTACATAAGGTGCTACATAATGTAAGTTACGCACACAAGTCTATTGTGTTTCAATTGTGTAACAATTGTGTTTCTAACAAATTATTTTTTTTTAATTCTCTTTATAGATTTTGAAGTTGTTTACAGCTGAAATGGTATTTTTTTTGAAAAAAACTATAATTTGTTTTATAGCAGCTGCTTTCTTTAAAAAAAAATGCAATTCACGCTACGCTACTCTTAAAATATTGCTTGATTTTCTAAACTTTTTTTCAAAACAGTTTACGAACACCTTATCAAGAAATTAAAAATTAAATGTGCAGAAAGCCAGATTTTTTTATGTAACTATTAATTTTGTTTGATTAAATAATGTTTAAGCGTTCAATAAGCGGTTAACTCGTTGAAATTAATGTTTTCTTAATCCAACAGAACTGGGACAAAGTCGATTTGTATTCGTTAATAATGTCTTAACTGATTCGACAAAAAGTCCAATTATGTTGAAATCACTTGCACTAAAGAGAAAATAAAATATTGATTCACGTTCAAACAAAAGAAACAGCATTCATCAAAAAGTCGATTACAACACTTCTGACTCATAAATAGCCGAAGATAAAACATTTTTGCTCCACCTCTTCTCTCATCTTACTTTTCTAGACTTCTGTTTGAGTAAGGCCCCTAAATTAGCAGAGCTGACTGATCCGACATTTTGGTTCCAAGAGTGTTCGTGTGATGTCACTAGTAATTGTATAAAAATCGCGTTGATGAATATTAGTCCCTACAGGGGGTATCACACATAAGTCGTTCAACACAACTCCGAATTTTACTGCAATTTCAACTTTCCATTTAACTATCCGCCGAAAATGGAATCACACACATCTCACAGTGAAATTCGTTTAATGAAACTTCCCTCAACTTCACCCTTTCATTCAACTGCCTGCCAGAAATATCGTAGCCCACAGTTGTTTTCTTGCCAAAGTTGAGTGGAGAGCAGAAGTTGCGGTTGAATTGGGTGTTGTGTTGAACGAATTTTCCGAAGTGTGATGCCCACTTTAAGCTTCATATTTCTCAAGTAGCAAATATCAGGCGATTTCAGTTTATGAAAGGAGATTTCATTCATTCAGGTTTAAATCAAGTATGGAAATGAAGCTCTCGGCGAAAAGTATTTCTCCGAAGCTAATTTTTAATTTAAGAAATCAGTTACCTTGCTGAGTTTACTTAAGGATGTATCGCACAGGTAAATTCCTTCAACGCAACTTCCAATTGACCCACAACATCATCTTTTCATACAACTATCTGCCATAAACAGCATAGTACACGGGTATTTTCTGGTGAAAGTTGACTCAAGAGTAAATGTTGCAGTTGAATTGTTAGTTGGATCGAACGAATTTCCCTACACTGTTAAAAGTAAAGGTTGCATATGGCACCTTTTAGGGGTGAAAAGCTTGTAACACCAGCGGCACCCCATAGGGTGCCAGATTGGCACCCTTACCAAAGGTGAAAATCGGGCACCCTCATTTTCAGGGTGCCTCCGAAGGTGAAATAAATGGCACCCAGTGGGGGGCAATGGCACC
>JAXGGA010014033.1:0-33297 GCA_038373865.1 Uloborus plumipes
TTTCTTTTTTTTTTCTCTATAAACAGAAGGAAACCCATTATGGAAGTCATTGTGTAAATTACATTAACTTCCTTCAAGATAATATGATTGTAAGTAAGTACTGTTTTTTCGCCTATCATTTATTTGAAATAATTGATTTGAGATGAACAACATTTAAGCCGTATATTTATTTTTTCGACAATTAGTTATCATTATCTTTGGGAAGAACTGACTTTTATAATCGAGTTTTTAGCGCTTTTATCCTTTTTTTTCTGCTCAGGACATTGCTTTTAAAATGATGTGATGTTTATAAAATACTTTTTTATTTGTGTTACGGCTGTTCTTAAAATGAGGCAAGATTTCTCAACTTGTAAAAACATTTATTATTTTCAGGCACAGCGTTTAATTTTACAGTCACTGCAGAAGCATCACAAAGCAGCCGCAAGATTTCTGCAACCTGTAAGTGCTGAGAAAAATTAGGTCATTTTTCAAGTGATAACGTCGTTGTGAAAAATAATTTTGCTTTTGCACGTGAATGATATTACTTCACGAAAAAGTTACAAAATATAGACCAAGGTTAATGATTTGATTTTTCGGTCAAAAGATTTTTGTTTGAAATACATCAGAATATCTGGACTAGGAAAATATTCTGGAATTTTACGACTCAGGATTATTTCGTATAAGATAGAAAATTTTAAGAGCGTTGCAATATTTACTTTGTATGCTGTCAGTTTTTTAAAGTCTCTAACAAAGCATTTTACTCTGTACCTAAGTACTTTTTGTACCCAAAGGAGCTTGAATTGAATCCATATTTTATAGCCATGCAGTATATACACATGTGTTAAGAGAAGTAATAAAACAATAATAATTACTGCAATTGTAATACTCAACAGCAATAATAACTACAATAACTACAATAGTAATATTAACTCAAAAACTTAAGAGTTTTATCTCTACAAAAATCATTGGTATAAAGTTAAACACTTAGAATTAATGGTCTTCAGTCAAAACTTACAAATTTCTCGTTACCTTGCTTGAAACAAATTAATTACTGTCTAAATTTTTTTCGTGCGACCTCCGCCGTATCTGCGCAAGCGCCAAGTCTCTTCGGATTTTCTCGAAATAGGGGCGAAAAGCAACGAGGAAGTAGTAAGCGAACAAAAGCTGAAGGCATCGGGTAGTGCGCATCCTAAACCTATCTCCCCTCCCAGATGGAAGCGTCCGTGGCTCCCAGGCGCACAATACGCAAACAGACAGTATATTCATACATCATCTTTTCAATATTATATGAGACACATGAATTTTATATAAATAAGTTAATTAAAATAGTGGAATTAGAATCTAGATCAAAATAAAAATGCTTATTATATTTTTCAGAAAATGTACATAGTATAACATTATCATTCGTTTCAATGCGAAACAGAGATCAAGAAAAGTTCCTCGAAATATGTATCACATGCGTATATTTCGCTCAAAAAACAAGAGTTTCTTCCAGAAATAAAGCTGTGTAATTAAGGCATGGTGAATAAAGTAACAGTTATTTTTCTTCCAAGTAAGCAGCTTTGGCCACCATCCAAGCAATAAAATGTAGTTATAACATAATGTGTGAAAACATATTTTTGAAACTGAGGGGAAATTGTTATAAGAATTGTGAGAATAAATGAAAGGAAAAGCGCTGAAGTTTAAATTGCTAAGAGTCTAGGAAAAGTAAAAATGTGTTCCGTTTCCGAGATCCATTCTTGCTTTTAATCAACAAAACAAATCACTACAACAGGATTTCAACTCACCAAATATTAAAAGCGAACATAAATAAAAACTGGTCAGGATACTTATTGAAACTTCGAAACCATACTTAGCAATGTCAGCAATCATAATACAAAAAAAAAAAAAAAAGATTATAACTGAAGTCAAATGCAAGCACACTGACCAGGTAATACATAGAAGTTGGCTACTGCGTCACCTGTAGTTAAAATTACAGTTAAATCAAGTATAAAGAATTAATATGGCCCTTATTAAGAAATATTTACTTAAAAAATCTCAGAATTCAGCGCATGGCTAACACATTTTCCATCGAATGCGTTTCGGATTGATTATATAATTCTTAATTAAATCTCAACAGCGATGCTAAAATGTGATTTTATTTTCCGTAAAAGCGAAAATAAACTCAAGAGCATATTATCCGCATTCTAAATAGGTAACGAAAAACGTTACATTTCAAATATGTCTTAGCAGGCCACACATACAAAAAAAGTAAATAGGGAAAAAATAAATTGCTTCTAAAAAAGTCTTGAAATCCTCCCAAATGAAAGAAGTAACAAGCAAAAAAAAAAAAAAAAAATCCGCCGTAATTTGTACAAAAAATTGAGAAAAGAAGCGAAAAAAAAACCGCCTTGAGGAATTGAGATTTACGTTCTAGAAGATTAAATGTCACAGGGGCCTAAGGCATTTCCACAAAATCCAATCAAAGTCGCCCGAATCGCTAACAGAACTTGCTTTAAACATTTAACTTCTCCCATGTCTCCGGATTTTCTGCAGAAGGACGTATATGTCATTTAGGAATGCATTTAAAGGTTTACTATTTTGTTTAGGTGCGATTCGAAAAGTTGCTCGCATGATTAACTGCGAATGATTTTCTTTTATTAAGTTGCAAAAATAAGGACACCATTTAAAATGTTCGGAATATTGATGAAATATAAATTTTTAAGAAATTGCTTAGAAGGAAGCTAAATTGTAACTAAAGCCCCGGTGCCATTTAGGGAAATATATTTCTAAACTGAAATTTCTGTGTAAGAGTAAGAAAGTACTGATTTGTACTAGAGCACAGCTAAATCCATTTATAAATTTCAATTACGGTGTTTTTGTTTGTTGATTTTATTTTAATTTTTGTTTTGTACTGTAAAAAAATGAGTTGGTTTTACAGAATGCTGTTATACAGCTAATTTTACTGTAATAAACTGTAAAAATTTTACGTTAATAAATTGTAAAATTGCTACTTTTACAGTACTAAACTGTAAAATTAGAAAATTTGACTGTTTAGCGCTGTAAAAGTAGACATTTTGCAGCGTATTACCGTAAATTTAGCAATTTTTACAGTTTATTACCATAAAATTAGCTGTATTTTACTGTAAAAAGAGCATTAATTTCTTACAGTGCATAAATAACTCCTTTTGTATTTATTTCCTCATTGTCTCACAGCAACAATATCTGACATTCTCGCAGTGACTTTTTCTCCTGACAGAAGAGCAGGGAAGATGATTAAGAGTAGTATTCTCGCGGCTGTGACAGGGCAGCAACTATCAACCCCACGCAGAGCTAAATACTGTCGCTTTGGTGAATCATCAGCTATCAGTCATGCGAGTTTATGCTCTGCTTGCTATTCAAAAGATAGAGGAGCTACCTTCACGTTTTGTCATACTCAGGAGAAGATTAATTTCAAGGATCCCCGGCGCCATTTAGGGAGATATATTTCTAAACTGAAATTTTTGTGTTAGAGTAAGAAAACGTTGCCTTGTTGTGGATCACAGTTATATCCATTTAGGAATGTAAGGTACGGTGCTTTTGTTTGCTGATTTTTTTTTTTTTTTTTTTAATTTGGACGAATGTGCATTTGAAGTCAGCTTACATAGCTACACTCCAAAAATAAGATGTTGCTTTTGCAATATAATACTTAGATCAGCTTCAGTTGAGCGCAGTAATGAACTGTAAAACTAGTTATTTTACAGGCTATCACCATAAAATTAGCTGTATTATAATGTACAAAGAAGAGTGTAATAATGGCAGCAGAGGTTCCAGTTTAAAACTGTAAAATGCACAGTAATAAACTGTCAACTAACAATTTTACAGTTTATTACAGTAAACTAGCCATTTTACACTTTACTACTGTAAAATTAGTAGTTTTGCAGTATATAACTGAATAACTAGCTGTATTATAATGTAAAAACATTCATTTTTTACAGTGTAGGCATTTAAAAGTTTTCTGGGACTTCTAATTAACATTTAATAATGTTTTTATCATTTGCCGAAGCAAAAAAAAAAAAATGTATTCCTTACACTGTGAAATATATCCCAAAACGTTCCTAGGAAATAATGGGCAGCTGATGTTTTAATTTTACATTCGCTACCAGTCTCTTGGTAGTTTTGGCGTTTATGGAAGGATGCTTGACTGCAGCTCGATTATTCCCTATCCCATGCTAGTGAGTTCTCAAAAGTAAGAATCGCAGACTCTAGGCTGTACAAACGAGTTGGGGGTGTATTGCCTGTATTTCTGGAGGTAACTTAGTAATTAATAAAGCAGTGAGTAACTGCCCCTAAGCAAGGGCTAAGGCAGGAAAATGCAATACACCGTCAACTCGTTCATTCCGTGCTGATAAGGGCATAATATGTCCGAAACTGCTGTCCATGGATCGAAATGAACAAGTTGGCGGTGTATTGCATGTTCCTGCCTTAGCCCTTGCTTAGGAGCGGTTAGTCACTTCTTTATACCCGAGCTCTGCCTTAAAATTTACGAGTTGTACCGTTTCCATGTGCGGTCGCTCGCTAGTATTCTAATTTCACATTAGCTACCATTTTTTTGGATCTCTTTGCTCTTTAAGGATATTTTTTGCCCCAACTCGTTCACTTTCGTATTCCATGATGATGAGGGCATAATAAGCCCGAAACTGCAGTCCATGGATCGAAATGAACGAGTTGACGGTGTATTGCATGTACTAATTAATGCTCTGAAAAGTTTCAAAATTACCTTACACTGCAATAAAATAGTTTGTATTTAGTTTATTGAGCTGGTTTAAATAATTTTTTGGAGGGGGGGGGGATTTGTTATATTATACAAGATTATAAATGAAGAGATAAGGAACTCTCTTAACATATCATCATAAAATAATATCATAAACAAATATAAATGTACAAAAAAGAAAAAAAAATCACTTTGTGACAACCTGTATGTTTATGTTGGAAAAAGACAAATAACTTTGTATTGAATAGCAACCAAAACTGGGAAATGAAACATTTCAAAAATACTTTTCAACCGAAATCATGAAGTGGCAAGATTATTTTTCAGTTAATTTTATACATATTATCACGTTTTAGAGTCCATCCTTTCACAGTATTTTATTTACTTACTTAGAAAGTACTGCTGCATCTTGTGGACTCAAATAATTTTCCCACAAGGGACAAAAAACATTTTTATGAAACTGTTTGCTGATTTTATTGCATGCATGTATTTTGCATAATTCTACGGCTTAAAATTTATAGTCGTTTACGTAAAGTAAATATTTTCATTTATTATTATTATTATTATTATTATTATTATTATTATTATTATTCGTAACACATTAGCATTTAAAGACATACTATTTGATTCAAAATAGATATTAACAAAATGGAACTTATTGCGTTAATAAATTCACCGACAAATTATCTCTAAGACTCAAGAGGAATTTTTATCATACCTGTTCGCATTATGCAGTAAACAGAAACTAAGTTGTTTTTTTTTTTTCAAAATTGGTCAGAATGCAGCTCGATAATAGCATTTTTTCAGAAAAAAAAACCTATGAAGGCTCAAATATCTTAAAGTAATAAATCGAATTTTCAAACATGCCACAAAAAATGAAACCAAAGATCTTTTGCGGTTTTGAATTTTCAAGTCAGGCAGTCGATGAAAAAAAGTAGCATTTCTAAATCGCTTCTTTGTAAACGCCCTTCATTATTTTTATGCACTTGTCCATTTTTTTCTATGCACTTGTCCATTTTGTAGTTCTTATAATCTTTGATGCATTTTTTATTTTGTTAATACTATATACGTATACTAAGTTAAGTAAACATACGCAACAGAAATAAATCAAATAATGACAGCTATTATTGGACCAAGATTATGCTTAATAACTTTTGATATCAAAGTCCGTTACTCCCCCTTCTCTAAGTCGAAATCGCATTGCATTTGAAGAGAGAATTAATGGAACATATTTTACCGTTCCCTCTATTGCTGAGAGCAATAATCATTCTAAAAGCTGCAATCGATTCTACTCAAACCCGGCGGCTTTCAAGTGTCTTCGACGTAACTAAATATTCGCAGATGCTGTGGTGTGCTTAATGTACGCGCAATGTCCTAGTAGAAGTTAACAATGTTCCATCATTTTGACTGGAACATCGAACAGAGCGAGTGCCAGATAACAATGGTCCTGAAGTCTGACCTGGCATTCTCAAATACTAATGAAGCATTGTAGGAAATTAATTACCCGCAGTTTTGATTGGCTAAACGGGTGCTTTCCCAATGGCAAATGAAGTTCGTTTAGAGTTTAAATTGCTTTAGAGGCGTAGAATGTATTAATTCATTGTAGTATTATGTTAGAATATTTTGTAACGTTATTAACACTTTGTTATTAAGGAGGGAAGATTTCGAAGTTTATTGCAATCAATTTCGAACAACTCGAAAGTGTAAGCTTATACACAGTAAAAAATGAATGTTCTTTTTAAACTATAATGCAGCAAATTTTTTAGTAATAAACTAAAATTGCTAATTTTGCAGTGATAAACTAAAAGTCCTACTTTTACAGTTCTAAACTGGAACTTCTGCTGCCAGTATTACACTGTGGGTTTTACAGTATAATACAGCTAAATTTTACGGTACTATACTATAAAATTTCTAACTTTACAGTGAGAAACTGAAATTGCTAGTATTACAGTTTATTACTGAGCATTTTGCAGTTTTAAATTGGAACTTCGGCTGCCATTTCATTTCATTTCACACCTCCAGGGCCCCCCGTGCCTACCACAGCTTCGTGGTTTAATCGGGATAGGACCCTGAAGAGCACTCTGTTCTTAATTTTGAACCAGAACCTAGGGTCGAGCAAACCCTAGGCCCAGGCACCCCCAGAGGCATCGTTTCACTTGGAGGACTTTGTGACCACGACATTTTTAACGTCCCCCAGCCACCATTAATCAAGACGGTGGATCTTTGATCGGCTGGGATCGAACCCGGGTCCCTCCGGACACGAGTCCGATGCCTTACCGATCGGGCCACCACGGCCCGCTGGAAAATGCCTGCAAAAGTATTGAGTCATGCTGCCACTATAGACTTAATTAATTTAATCGCGGGAACGCAAGCTTCGCTTTAAATTCTTCGGGCTTTCACATTTTGGCCGCAGAACTTCAGTGACGAAGCGTGTAGTACAAATAGTTTTTCAAATTATGCCAGTATTATGCTGTAAAAACAACAGTTCATTTTTTGCAGTGTAGTACAAAATTGAAAATTGCAAATGCGCTATAATACTGTAGACACGTGTTTTGGAGTTGCAAGGGACTTATGGATGCACAGACATCCGACAATGGGTCGGCTTTTGTTGAATGTTGTTATGAATGTTGAACTAAAACAGAGGACTTAGTTCTCTTGCATTTCCATTGCGGACCTTTTTCGAAAGTATTCCTTGCAATAATAAACTGCTTAAATATTAATTCCAAAACTTTGTATTGGAAGGAAACAAATATGTAGACTTCTTTCTTTTCTCAGGACGTACACGAAGCATAATACGAGTACAAAAAAGAGAGAGAAATAGTATAATAGGTTGAGGCGATAAATACAAATTAAAAATAACAATGAATTTCCTTTTTGTAAAAGAACTAGCAATCTTAATACATAGAAAAAACGACTTTTTGATGTATCACACACACACACACATACACACACACACACACACACAAACACACGTATTTTGACATGTGATTTCTTTTAATTTCTGAACTTAAACTTATAGACTTTATTTTCAGTTGCTGAATTTATTTTTACAATCTGACTATGCGATTTCCACTTTTTTTTTTTTTTTTTGCCTTTTGTTTACAGTTTTGAAACAGTTTTTTAATTTAATTCTTTATTCATTCTTTAAACTTTGAGATGCATAACAGTGCATTTTAACTTTATATCCTGCACATTTAGATGGCCTTAATTGACACTATTACTTTAAATATGTGTATTTTAAAGTATGATCAGGATAAGCCAATTGTTTTAACAAAATGCACCTTATGGTATGCAAACTTCAGAATTACAAATTTAAAAAGCAATGATCAATAGATTTAAAAAAGACAAAACGTCACAATTTTTTTTAAAAAGCTTGCTTATTTTTCCTTACATGCTTATACGGCTTTTTTCTTCTCTTGTCAGCCAAAACCTAATTCCATCGCGTGTAATCAACTATTTCTAGCTATTACTACGTTAAAACTTTATGATGATATTTCATCTCTCGATGCGAACGAAGTAATCTGTAAGAGTTACCATCTGGGCAAATAAAGTCACAGAAATCGTCTCGAAGTTTGATTCAGTGAAATTAAATCACCCTGGAGCACCAACTTTATTGCGAAAAGTGTATTTGATTTGCAAAGGGCGTTTCGTAACTTCTAAACACATTTGACGCAATGAACATCAAAGAAATTTGAAGAAAATAAAATTGTATATTAAAATCGGAATCATTAATGTCATTCTATGTAGATTTGGGGAAACTTTGATATTAATGCATTCCTGAATTTTCATATTGCTATTTGGTAATACTTATTTCTTAATCTCAAATTAAGAAAATGAGACTTCTGTTGGATGTTACTTAAAAGTCAGTTCTCGTTTTTATTTTAGAGAGAGTAATTTAAAACATTTTGATTGATTGCTAAAAGGTAGACCCAACCTTTTTTCTTTGCAATGTTACCACATTGCAAAGAAAAAACTTTTTTTTTTTTTTTTTTGTGAAAAGACAAATTTTGCTGCAGTTTTCACATAAGCCGAAATTTAATGTCATAAATGTTCAAATTTACTTTTTGTGAATTATGTGAAGTGAAAGTTGTACTGATATGTCTTGCGTTGCGAAAATAACAGTCAATACCTGGCACTGATTCCGTGTAAGCTAAAGCTTTCAACTTAATTTTCTTCGATAGAGTGTGTGAGAGGGGAGGGGCTGAGGGGGGTTCAAACAATATTTACTTTTCTGTGTGAAAAAAAACGAACCTTCTCCTAAACGAAAAAGCTGAATCTGCCCCTAAGTGAATAATAAGGTTCAATTGATTATAAACGTATCTATGCAAATCTAAACGACAGGTGTTGCCGCTGAACATTGATCTATATTAAGGGTCCGCAGATTGTAAACTTTCGGAAGCCCAGCTTTAGAAAGTCTTGCATTAAAATGTTTTAATGAAAATACTGTTAAAGTAAATTTTAAGTAAAGAACAATATAAAATGACACGGGTGGACCAGAAAGCTCTGAATTGGGAAAAATTACCTGCATGTTTCAGACCAAATCAATATTATACACTGCAAAAATGAACTGTTGTTTTTACAGTATAATACTGACAGCCGAGATTCGAATTTAAAACAGTTAAATTTCACAATACTGATTTAAAACTAGCATTTTTACAGTTTCATGCTGCAAAAATTGGAAATTTTACAGTTTCATACGGTAAAATTAGAATTATTTTTACAGTTTATTGCCTTAAAGTTTAGTTTTTTTTTAATACTGTAAAAATGACAGTATAATACTGGCAACAGAAGTTTCACGGCAATAAACTGTAAAATTAGCAATTTTGCAGTTTAGTACTGTAAAAGTAGAAATTTTATAGTTTATTACTGTGAAATGAGCAATTTTTACATTTATTACTGTAAATTATCTGTATTGTACTGTAAAATCAGCATTCATTTTTTACAGTGAAAGTATGCTGAAACCGTAATTCATTTATTTATTTATTTTTTTATTTTATTATTATTTTTGCCTATTTTTTTCCTAGTACTTATATCTTATTAAAGAATGATTTTCACTGGAAGTCACGCATAAAAAATTCTTTAAGGCTACAGTGGACAAATAAAATGGATTTTTTTTCAATTATTGATTTATGTGTCTAAAACTTTGTGTGCCTGTATTATTGTATATTTACTACATCTAAAAGTATAAAAAACACAAATTAGTGCAAAAACAATGAATACTTTTTTTTTCAAATTTCAAATTTAAATATTTTTTATTAAAATTTCAAAATGATCCATTCGTCACAATTTTTTCCAAACTGTGAATTTCCACTAAATTTCCAATCATTAGGCATGATTGTACAAAACAATGCATTACATGCAATGTTTTATGAGATAGTTTTTAAAAGATGGCTGAAAATAAAAATTTTCAGTTGAAAAAATCTTATGAATTTTCATTTTCAGCCATCTTTTATAAACTATCACATAAAACATTGCATGTAATGCATTGTTTTGTACAATCATGCCTGATGATTGGAAATTAATTTGAAATTCACAGTTTGAAAAAAAAATGTGACGCCTGGAACATTTTGAAATTTTAATAAAAAATATTTAAATTTGAAATTTGAAAAAAAGTATTCATTGTTTTTGCACTAATTTGTGTTTTTTATGCTTTTAGATGTAGTAAATATACAATAATACAAGCACACAAAAAGTTAGACATATAAATCAATAATTGTAAAAAAATCAAATTTATTTGTTTATTTTCTTTTGAAGGCGCGCGAAAGTATTGTTTTGAAATGACTCAAATCTATGATATTGACTTTTATTTGTACTTTAATATGAAAATTTTTAAAATGAAACTTTAAGTACAATTCCCCATTTTTCACACAAATGCACAGCACATGTCTTTGCGATCTTAAGGATGTGTTAATCAACAGGGGAAGTGAAAACGAAAAGTGAAGTATCAGTAAATTTCTCTTTGTGGACACATTTAAAAATCTCCTTTGTCATCAAAAATTGCAACAAATCTATTAATTAAGTTAGTTATGATCATAAACATCAAGATTGATGAAAATATATTTCTTTTATTTCTTAAAAGTAAACGAATAAGCGTTATTAACAAACTCATCTCTTAATTGCCAAACTTAATTTCTTTGAAGTATATTTTAAATTTGAGGACGCACTTCACTCTTAAGATTCATGAATTAAACCTTCAAGAGATAATCTGGGGATGAGTACCTCTTAAGTTTTTGAGCCTTTGATGTATATTATTTGCTTGCAGAGTAAATAAATGGAATAATTACAAGTGCGATTAATTTTTTTTTAATTATAATTATATTGATGCGGCAAATTTCAAGTTTAAGGTACTGTTTAATTAGGCATTTTGGGCCACCTTTTGACTCCTTTATTTTTCATTAAAACATTAATGCCTGACATTTTTTTCCTAAAGATATTTTGTATACTGGTTACAAGCAGTGTTTAATGGACAGGAAAAAAATATATATTATGTAAAAAATATTTTTTATTAATCTTTTGCAGTGTGTATTGTATGTAGTTCTGCCATAGCCCTGGATTAGGGGTGGTATTTTAATACTTAATTCCCACTTATGCCGACAAGCTTGTCACAAATAATCCTCCCTGGATCAGCAACTGGGGTCAATAGCTCCATAAAAATACCTCCATGATATGGTGGATTCTGAAATATTACTTGAATCCAACAACTATGATACATTAATTGGTTAGTACATTGCATAGTTTTAAAACATGACTTAGAAACTCGTAACACTAGTACCTCACTATAATAAAGTAAACCAAATTAAATCATTATTAGAAATATGCATCAATTCATAAAAGATAATACACAACCAAAATGAAACATGCAAATATAATTAAATTATAAAATTTTATTAAGATCACAAACATCAAGCATTTTTAAATTAAAAAAAAAAAAAAAACATATTTTAGTAGCTACTAAAGAAAATATTAACTAAGTTGGCCAACAAATATGTTACGGTACCGTTATTGTTCGATTTTCGAGGACGTTTATGGTGACGGTTGAATAAGTCTCCATTAGAGGACGGCAACTCTAGTGACAATTGAAACAGTCCTTTTCTCCAAAAATGAATTTATATGAAGATAGTGGCGTTTCGCATCACTGAATTATAAAGTATGATGGTTTTCTTACAAAAGCTCACTAAAATTCAACGCCCGGTCATCAGAGACGAACTTGGTACCACGTGCTAGTTGTCTTGGTTAGATATTTTATGTTGGATTACATTTTCCAACCCATTTTCTTCAAAACGTGTTTAGCAGGAGAACCATATTCCTTCTATTTTAAACTTGTAACATTCCACTTGTATTGTAACGAGTCCGTAGCACCTTCAACTTTCTTGAATGACCATTCTAATCTTGAGGAAGTAACTATAACTTTATTCACAATTATGTACACTTATTTACAATAGGAGCAGGAAACAATAGCTAAACATCCAGCAATTAGGTAACAAACAGTACACTGTACTCTCAACAGTAACTCAGCACCACGTATCTAACGTGAACAGTAATTAAGAAATTAAAAAAGCAAAACAAACATTCGCCCGAGCGAATAAAACGAGCCTTCCAGAAATTAAATCTGAGAAAAACCGTGTTCAAGGCAGTTGGACAGCTATTTGTACTCAGAAGGATATTTCTACAACATTCTAGCAAAATCCGGAGTGTTCTATTCATTCACAAACTTAAATAATCCATTCAAGAATATTCTAGTGATAAAAAGAAAAACCTACAATATTGGAACTCAAATGTCTTCATGCTGATTAAATTTAGGGGAAGTGCAAAAACTACAAAATGTTACAGGGTCGGTATACAAATGGTAAAAGTGTATCTTCAGATACTTTTGCAACATATCGCCAGATAAAACCAAAACTAGTGACACCAAGCGATTTCTCGCCAAAACTGGTGCAAGGCAGGAAAAACAACAATTATTTACAAGATTTGTAACAATATATATAGTCTTAAAAACTGTATTTAAGAGTTTCGAAGTTGAGACATGAAAATATATGTTGTAAAATCGAGGAAAAGATGAAAATGTGTCCCAAATTCAAATTTCCTTATTCACGAGAAGTTCTCCCGTTAGGCGAATCTCCATTGTTGCGGGGTCGAAAAGGAGCTTTAAGGATTCCGGTAGGAAATGAGTTTTCATTTCCAGAAAATTCAACATTTTTTATTCATAAACCATAAAGAATTCATTTCCTATCATGCGAAGCATTCCTTTTCTTTTTTTTTATGTTCTGAGAGGTGGATTTTAGAAAATACGCAATAAAACAAGAAATAATTTCCTCCGAAAAGTAATTCTGCTGTAACTGAATTATATTGAATTGGAAAAATAGAGCGAGTTAGAGTGCTGGAGTAAGTTTTCGTTGTAATCACTGTCGTGCATTTTTGGGGTGGAAAGTATTTGAAACCCGAACTGGAAAAATGTTTTGAGGAAAATACATAGAGAGTTATATACTATAATATCTATCCTTTGGTTTATTTATTTACGTATTTTGTATTATTTCATGGAATACAATTTGTGTTTTTTGAAGATTATAAACTGATGCTAATATTTTTTTTAATACAGAAGCCTTCAGCTTCGACATACATGAGGACTGCATACTATGAGCTTTGCCTCCTGACAAGAAAATGACAGATTTACGGCTCATTGAGGGTGAAATAACATCAATGGGGGGGACTCGAACCCGCAACCTCTTGCTTGCGAAGAGAAGACTCTACCTCTAGACCACCGGGGCCCATAACGCTAATAAATACCACATTTTTTATAAGGAGGACTTCACTTCACTTCTGTACCTGTCAGTGTTTCGATTAGAAGGATTAATAACACCATTAGGATAGTTGGGTCTGATCCACAACTGTGATTTTTATATGGCCTAATATTAATACGGACACAATATAAAGAAATTTCAAGAAATAATTTTAAATTGGTATACTAAAAAAAACCTTACCAGAATGCCTTAGAACTTGACCTGAATGTATCTACAGAAATGGGAAACGGTACGGCATAAGAAAACAAACAATGTGTCAAATGATTGCCCTGAAGGTGGCGAAATACTACGCAAATTAAGAGACACTAGTGCGCAGAAGTCACAACACATTGTATTTATTCTATTTAAAAAAATGTTTGTTGTTTTTACAATATAATACAGCTAGCTTTAAAGTAATAAACAGTAAAAATTGCTTATTTTACAGTTTAGTACCAGTAAAATTGCTAATTCTACAGTTTAGTACCAGTAAAATTGCTAATTTTACAGTTTAGTACCAGTAAAATTGCTAATTTTACAGTAATAAACTTTAAAGTTGTTAATTTAACAGTTTATTACCGTGCATTTTAGTTTTAAACTGGAACCTCTGCTATCTGTATTATACTGTTGTTTTACAGTAAAATCCAGCATAATTTTACTGCACTAAACTGTAAAATTGCTAGTTTTATAGTTTACTAGCGGTACCCGCACGGCTTTGCCCGTGATATAAAATTAAAATTTCATTTGTAAAATAATTGATATAGCAGAAAAAATGCTCTATTTTAGTTGTAATTCAACTATAATTCCTTCAAAGTATGATATAAAAATCTGGTATGGACCCCACGCTACTTAATTTTATGTGTAAATTTCTTAGTAGATGCCTTAAGTGCTAAAATAGTGCTTGGAGTGAGCAAGATAACAGTTCAAACTTTTATATCTCTAGTTTGCCGCGAAACAATGTAAAAAAAAAATGTTTTACAATGATTAATCTCCTAAATATCGCCGATTTTAACATCATTCAGTGGATTTTTCGCAAAATATCGCCAATAGCGCCAAATTGAGTCCAAATATAAAAAGAAAGCAATTTTTTTCGCCAACTTGGTGATATGTCGCCAAATTGGCGGCAAATGCTTGACGACCAAAAGCTTGGCGATATATTGTCAAGTGGTCGGGCCAATTCATATCACTTTTGTCTGCATTGAAATGAACACTGATTTACTCCATAAAAGGGGTAAAACACCCCCTTGGAACATTCGAATGCAACCCCAAGGGAAGATGTACAAAAATAAGCCAAAAGAGAAAATAAGAACAATTTTGTTGCTCACAGAAACCAACAGAAATCTTACCAAAGTTTAAAAGAAGAAGAAAGTTTTATTTCCTAACTTTAAAAACAAAACGAACGATGCAATAACGCAATTCATACGATATTTGGTTAATCTGTGCTTTAGGTACCCTTTTCTCGCTAAATGGGCGATAGGCGCGCCAAGCGTGGTAACCCTGGCTATTTTGCGTAGTTTCTCTCGGAGCTTTCACTTCCGCGAGACACGCAAAAACGCGCCAAGTAATGTCCCAAAGCATTTTCACCCGGAAAAGACAGGGTTGCCAGAGAATTGAAACAAAAAAATACTACTCCTCCTCTAAAAAAAATATTACAAAGTAATGCTGTTTCCAAACGTTGCCAAAATCAATGTTGCCGAAATGCGAAATCTATGAAAATGAAAAAAAAAATCCGCCATATCTTTTAATTAAGTCATTAGTATATTGGAAACAGGGTTGTCGGAAAAATACTACGCTCCTTATTTGGGCCGAAAAAATATTACCGTAGTATCAAAAATACTACGTCTGGCGATGCTGGAAGAAGAACGAAACAAAAATAGGTATGAACACGTAACCATGGTAACAACATGAAAAGTTGATTTCCGTTGATAAAATAATTCTTTTCATCTTTCTTTTCAAACAAATTTTATTATCGAGCTGAACCATTTTAGAATCGTTTGGCTTGCTTTACTGAAGGTAAGCCTTGAATTTCGGGATTCTAAAAACAATTATTACAGCTCTCCTGATGATCGTAGAAACTTCGAAAAAACTTCATTTTGTGCAGAAAATTTCAAGCTTTCGAATGACATAAGACTTGAAAATGTGTATGAAATATTTCTTCCCTATTTTATCGAATTTCCGCTAAGAATTCGAATAGAAAAAGAACGAAATGGAATTTTCAAAAAATCGCTTCGAGGTGCAAAACTACATGCTACAAACTAATTTTGTGCCAAGTGGCGTGAAAATCGACCGAACGGTTTTGGCGCTACGCGCGTAACAGACAGACAGAGAGACAAACTTTCAGCTTTATTATTAGTAGAGATTAATGTACATTTTGCAGTTTTTAATTGGAACCTCGTCTGTCAGTATTATACTGTAAAAACAACAGTTCATTTTTTGCAGTGTTACAAAAACGCAAGGTACGTGACCTAAACATTTGTCACATAGGAAAAAATAAGCATAATACAATCATCACTGAAAAAAAAGGCAGTACCTGCACTAACAGAAAACAGTCAGTTCTCATCTATTCAGATATGCTTAGTTAAGAGAAACTATTTGTTTGTTGGTATAGACTGCCAATATTAGCGCGATTCCCAATTTGTTCTGATTCGCTTCGGTCCTAAACTTTGCAGTGATTGTACTGCCCTTAAATTTTTGGAACATGTTCAAAAGAACATGCATATTAAAAAAATTTTCTATTGGCGCTGTTGATTTCCAACATTCATTCGATTAGTACAAAATTGTCACATTTGGTTGCGTTTTTCAGTTAACTTTTTATATGTATCTAAAGCTGTTACACATTTTAAAACTTCTTTAACTAACAGCTACGTCAATGAAAACGCTTGATAACTAACGCATACTAAAATTAATTTACCAGTTTGGGATTAAAAAAAAAAACAATAGTTAAATAGTCACATTTTATCTACATCAGTTCCTATGTCAAGTAATTTCCTCCTTTAAAACATTCGCTAACTAATGCATACTAAAATTAATTTCCCAGTTTAGGATTGAGAATAAGATAGTTAAATAGTCACATTTTATTTTCATCAATTTATATGCCAAGTAAATATCCTCCTTTGAAAATACCCGCTAACTAGCACATACTAAAATTAATTTCCCAGTTTAGTAGAGAGAATCAGATAGTTAAATAGTCATTTTATTTTCATCAGGTCTTATTCCAAGTAATTTAATAACTTGAAAACCATCGCTAACTTATGCATACTAAAACTGATTTCCCTGTTTAGGATATAGAATCATTAAATTAAATAGTCACCTTTTAGTTACATCATTTCTTATGCCAAGTAAGTTTCACCTTTGAAAACCCTCACTAACTAACGCATACTAAAACTGGTTTCCCAGTTTAGAATATAGAATCAGATAGTTACTTTTGAGTTACATCAGTTCTTATGCCAAGTAAATGGCTCCTTTGAAAACCCTCGCTAACTAACATTTACTAAAACTAATTTCTCAGTTTAGGATGGAGAATCAGATAACTAAATAGTCATGTTTTATTTACATCAATTTAAATGCCGAGTTATTTACTCCTTTGAAAACTAACACTAACAAACGCATACTAAAACTGATTTCTCAGTTTAGGATATAGAATCACATAGTTAAATGATCACTTTTTAGGGACATCAGTTCTTATGCCAAGTAATTTCCTCCTTTGAAAACCCTCGCTAACTAACGCATACACTAATATCCCAATTAAGGATAGATAATCAGATAGTTAAATAGTCACGCTTTATTTATATCAATTGTTATTTATACCAAGTAATTTAGCTAAATCTGTACCTCAGAACCAGACTAAGTCCATTTTCGTCATTTTTCAGTAAAGGGCGACAACGATTGTCGGATACATGCAAAGGATGGGACTCGCGCTCTTTTCACGCTGCTAAATAATTGTGAAGGAATTTGTTTTATTGAATATTGATTTAATGGGTCAATGTGGAATAATATTCTACATACAATAAAGCAAAAATGTGAAAATCACCATTTTTGGACTTACGTCGTTCTGGTTCTGAGGTACAGAAATAATGCATACTAAAACTAATTCCCCATTTTAGGATAGAGAATCTGATAGCTAGATAGTCACCTTTTAGTTTCATCACTTTCTCATGCCCCTTTAATATACTCCTTCGAAAACCCTT
Organism: Uloborus plumipes; assembly: GCA_038373865.1. Lineage (NCBI taxonomy): Eukaryota > Metazoa > Arthropoda > Arachnida > Araneae > Uloboridae > Uloborus > Uloborus plumipes. The sequence goes on from JAXGGA010014033.1 coordinate 17,670, forward strand.
TCTGTCTAATGCATACTAAAACTAATATCCCCGTTTATGATAGAAAATCAGATAGTTAAATAGTCACATTTTATTAACATCAACGTATAGGACCAAGTAATTTCCTACTTTAAAAATAAACGATTATATTCCTTCGACAAAGGCAAATCATCAGTTGATCCGAAAAAATAATTAGTATTTTTCTTTTCCATGCTTAAATGCATGTTTTTCAGCTTTTACTTTTCCTCTTGATCAATTATTGCGTGTTTGCTTTCCCCGAGGATCGATATTCCACCTCGTGTTCGCGTGATGCACAAAAGAAACTACTGACAGATAAAAATTATTTCAGAATAAGAAATTACAAATAATAGGACAGTTTCTCCAAGACTTCAAAAGAGAAGCCTCATGAGTTTTCTTTTTGCATCAAATCGATATTTTGCTGGCTGATTACAAGATATTTGTGACAAAAATATTTTGTGGCCGTTATTATGAGGGCTGGTACGAAGGCACTTGGGTCTAGTTTTTAAAAAGAGAGAGAAAACATTCAGATGAAAAATTTTTAATTTGCAAAAATGAAGATGTACCCGTTCAACCTGAAAGATGTCTGTATTCGCAATCTCTATTTCTAGATACATGCTTCCAATTCCAAAAATGGTCAACATAAGATGCAAAATTAAAATACTGAAAATTTGTAGTTAAAAAAAGGAAGAGAATACAAAATCCAACTTTAATTTGGTGTGAAAAAATTTCTATTTATAATTAAGGATAAAAACACATAAAAAATTCTTTGACACTGCAGTCCAAGAAAAAAAACAGGAAGGAGGATGTGAGGCAAAGTGAAATGGTATAATATTTTAACAGTTTGCAGCACAAACCTATTTATCGATATTTTAACTAAGTGCCTTGCCAAAAAAACAGGCCCGTCATTTAGGGTGGGGGGCAGGGGGGTCAATTGCCCCCCCCCCCCCCACTGGCTTTGAGAAATCAATGTATTTACATATAAGTGGGCGTGGTTTTTGATGTTTTCCGGTGAAATTGCATTGTGCTTGGACCCTTTGCCCCCCCCCCCCCCCCCGGAGAAACTTGAAATGACGTCCCTGCAAAAAATTTATTAATGTCAAAAAATAAATAGCTCCAAATATCAGCGAAGAATATCATACAAGTAATTTTTTAAATTCTATAACTTTATTGTAATATTCGAGATTTTTCAAAAATATTTCTTGCTATTATAAAATGACACATTTTTTGTATATCTCATTTTAAATATTAATTAAGATATACTGATGTCATTTTCAGTCCTTATTTTGTTTATATTAGGCATGCTGTTGATTTTAAATGTTCAATGTAATTTGTCAAGTGAATGCTGGCCAAAGTGGATGGGGCAAAGTGAAATAGTTCATTTCGTTCGCGTACGCATTCATTTGCTAAATCACGCACGAATTTCTTCATTTCTTAATTTATTCACGTTCTTTTATTAATTCACCTATTTAGTCATTTATTTACCTATTTCAGTATTCATTCTCTATTTTTTTCATTCATTTCTTTTTCTCATATTTTAATTAGTTCATTTATTCGTTTATTTACGCATTCATTTGATGAAAATTACACCAACTCATCAAATAGAAAATGTTTCATTACAGAAATATTGTATTTTTCACTTTGCCCCATGGTATTTTGAGGTGAAATATTTCCACCTTGTTCGGAAGGTGAAAAATAACTGCCAAAAATGAAAGAAAAAACCTTTCAACGATAGATGGATTACAAAATACATTATTCCTTCTTACACTGATTTTTAGGACAAATTTCCAATTTGTTCATTTAGAAATAGGTGCCTTATCTTAAGTATTTCACTTTGCCCCACATTCCATTACTGTCTACGGCAGGAATTCAAGTAAAACACGGACGATCGCAACTCACCAATGCAATCGCAAATTCCCAAATTTGGATACGTTGCAATCGCTACGAGATGCGATTCTAATGTAATTTGACTTCCAGTAGCGATTGCAATTTGCGATCGCCTCGAAGCGATTGCAATGGTGTTTCACTTGAATTCCTGCCTAGGCCAGACTAATGATTCCTAATGAGAAAGAAACTGCAGTATTTATAAGGCGTGGCCAAGCTGGTAGTGGGGGAAATCAATGTATTTACATATAAGTACAATGTATTTACATTTGCTGTTTTCTGACGAAATTGTATTATGCTTGCACCCTTTGATCACCCTTGAGAAAACTTGAATTGACCGGCCTGGTTACCGTTCTGAAAATGAGATGGGAAGATATTTCTCTATCAGAACCTTTTGAGAAAATATCAGTTTTATCCAGCATCGAAACTGCTAATGTGGTCCTTAACCTCTTCAGCCGGAATTATGAAATAGTCAACCAAAAAATGTTTTCTATTGGTGAGCCTAGTACTATGGCTTAGAGTATCTTACAAACAAAATTTCAAGTTTATAGGTGAAAAATTCAAACAGTTAGGACTTGTCCAATTTTCCAGATATATACTTTACTAGCGGTACCCGCACGGCTTTGCCCGTGGTATAAAATTAAAAGTTCATTTGTAAAGTAATTGATATAGCAGAAAAAAATGCTCTATTTTAGTTATAATTCAACTATAATTCCTTCAAAGTATGATATAAAAATCTGGTATGAACCCCACACTACTTAATTTTACGTGTAAATTTTTTAGTAGGTGCCTTAAGTGCTAAAATAGTGCTTGGAGTGAGCAAGATAACAATTCAAACATTAACATCCCTAGTTTGCCACGAAACAATGCAAAAAAATGTTTTACAATGCTTAACCTCCTAAACATCGCCGATTTTAACATCATTCAGTGTATTTTTTTCAAAATATCGCCAATAGCGCCAAATTGAGCCCAAATAAAAAAGAAAATAATTTTCCGCCAACTTGGCAATATGTCGCCAAATTGGCGGCAAATACTTGGCGACCAAAAGCTTGGCGAAAGATTGCCAAGTGGTGGCGCCAATTCATGTCACTTTTGTCTGCATTGAAATAAACACTGCTTTACTCCATAAAAGGGGTAAAACACCCCCTTGGGACATTCGAATGCAACCCCAAAGGGAGATGCACAAAAATAAGTCAAAAGAGAAAATAGGAACAATTTTGTTGCTCACAGAAACCAACAGAAATCTTACCAAAGTTTAAAATACGAAGAAAGTTTTCTTTCCTAGCTTTAAAAACAAAACAATACATTTTCCGAAATGAAACACTTTGAATATAACAAGTTTAAAAAACTCTAACCCGACTACAAAAAGAAAAGCACTGAAAGGTAAGAAAAAAGGCAGGTGCTATGTAATATCATCGTCTTATTAAATAAAACAAGACGTTTGATATCTTATTTATACCTGTTTATTTAGTTCTACGACTTGAACCCTCTGCAAGTTCCACATTAACAACATAATTCAATTCGAATGCTGTAGTCGTGCGTTGTCAACTACAGAAAAACAATTGGATAAAATAACACTATAACCTAATTTACCATGTTTGTATATACAGGGTGTCCACTCCTATCGTGGACCAATAGCTAATTTCTAAACCGTTAGAGATACGCATATAGTTCATTTAGGAAAAAATCTCCAAATTACGAAAGGAATTTTGGGTCTATTCAATGTTTTTCAAAAAATCAAATTTTGAAAAAGTTACGAAATTTAAATTTTTATACAGCCCCCCAGTCCTATCAATAATATTTAGTAAAACATTCTTGACACTGTAACATTTAAAACTAAAAAAAATTCACTGTTCTACCATAAAAATTGACTGAGTTATGACGTTTTGAAAAATCAAGATTTTGAAGAATTTCGCATACGGTCCCTTTAGTGATCTCTCGATGACGTCATGAAATAATGCAAAATCTTGATTTTTCAAAACTTCATAACTCGGTCAATTTTTGTGGTAGAAGAGTGATTTTTTTTTAGTTTTAAACGTTACAGTGTCAAGAATGTTTTACTAAATATGATTGATAGGACTGGGGGGCTGTATAAAAATTTAAATTTCGTAACTCTTTCAAAATTTGATTTTTTGAAAAACATTGAATAGACCCAAAATTCCTTTCGTAATTTGGAGATTTTTTCCTAAATGAACTATATGCGTATCTCTAACGGTTTAGAAATTAGCTATTGGTCCACGATAGGAGTGGACACCCTGTATATAGATCAAACTAATATGTTTGCTTGTGTATCAAGTATAAATGCTTGCTTTCTGTAGTTGACAACGCACGACTACAGCATTTGAATTGAATTATGTTGTTAATGTGGAACTTGCAGAAGGTTCAAGTCGTAGAACTAAATAAACAGGTATAGCTAAGATATCAAACGTCTTGTTTTATTTAATAAGACGATGATATTAAATAGCACCTACCTTGTTGCTTACCTTTGTTTTTTTTTTTTTTTTTTTTTTTTTTACCCGACTACGGCAAAGCCTAAAGGAAGGGTTATGTTTTTATCAGTCTGGCTATGTTTGTGGTTAAGGATGTTCAACCGTAGCTCCTAAACTATTCATTCAATTTTGATGAATAAGGTGACGATCGATTCGTTTTCGGGTCTCGAGTGCCATAGGCTACTTTTTACTAGAACTTAACAAGAGGAAAGATCGATTATTCCTATACAAGCACTGATTTTAACTGATATTTTCGTATCTAAGTGTGTTTTAGTTCAAACAAAAGTCGCAATCAACAATGAATTTCCAGTTTAAGGCTGACCTAGATTTTGGCATGAATTTAGTTAAAAGAAATTATAACTTTGCAAAGGACCAAGTTTACGTCGTATTAAGTACAGTAAGGGCCCTGCTCCACATCAGCGTAAAATCCGACCGAAACCGAAGGCAGAAACTGAAAATCCGGGTACTTTCCATAGGAACACTATGTAATCCATTTTACGTTTGTGCTTTGTTTTTCTGCTTTACGTCAATGTGGAGCAGGGCCCTAAGGGCATTGAAGGGTTTATTTATAAGCGATCTGGACCCACGGAAACTTTTAAGCAACCCTCATGATTCAGCGTCTTTGATGGAATAGGAAAGGCTGAGAAGTTTTGACACTGCTCAATAAAAATTACCCAAATAACTTTCATACTTTTTTGTTATGTACATTTAATTTTGTAATGTATATTCATTGGCTAATATACAGTGGAGTAAAATAAAAAAGTTTTAAAAACCTTTAACCCGACTACAAAAATGCTCTACAATTTTAAAAATAACAACAAGTTTAAAAAACTATAACCCGACTACAAAAAAAAAACCGGTAAGAAACAAGGTAGGTGCTATTTAATATCATCGTCTTATCTAATAATAATAAAGCTGAAGGTTTGTCTTTCTTTCTGGCTTTCTTTCTGTCCTTCTGTCTGTCTGTTACGCGCGTAGCGCCCAAACCGTTCGGTCGATTTTCATGCCACTTGACACAAAATTAGTTTGTAGCATGTAGTTTTGCACCTCGAAGCGATTTTTCGAAAATCCCATTTCGTTATTTTTCTATTCGAATTCTTAGCAGAAATTCGATAAAATAGGGAAGAAATATTTCATACACATTTTCAAGTCTTATGTCATTCGAAAGCTTGAAATTTTCTGCACAAAATGAAGTTTCTTCGAAGTTTCTACGATCATCAGGAGAGCTGTAACAATTGTTTTTAGAATCCCGGAATTCAAGGCTTATCTTCAGTAAAGCCAGCCAAACGATTCTAAAATGGTTAATGAAATGAATTATTTTATCAACGGAAATCAACTTTTAATGTTGTTACCATGGTTACGTTTTTGTTTCGTTTATTTGTTTCGTTCTTTTTCCATTAATAATTTTAAAAATGTATTTGTTTTTGTAGCAGTCCAAACTCCAAGCCTTATTAAAATTAGTCAAAAGAAATATAATAAAATCGTGATAAGATGGCACCTGTCAATCAATAGAGAAATCGAGTCCTTTCTTTTAAAAAGGTAGAGAAGGAAGAAACTGACGCGTACCATTTTTGTGAGTTTAGAGATATTTTGGCGATCTGATGAGTTGTGTAGAAGAGGGAAACATTGTTTAACTAAATGAGGTCAAAAAAGAAACAACATGATAGTAAACCATTCAAAATTTATCGTCTGGCAAAACATATCTTATTTTCTTTTTTTTATTTGAATATAAATTGCAGTAAATGGATTGAGTGAACGAGTTTGGCTTTTAATTTATCATTTGCTGGTTGATGTTTGTCGATGTTTATTGTTTTTATTATCATGGTAAAGAATAATGCACGAAATTTCTATTATTTTGTTTTTGAAGTTAGGAAAGAAAACTTTCTTCTTCTTTTAAACTTTGGTAAGATTTCTGTGAGCAGCAAAATTGTTCTTATTTTCTCTTTTGGCTTATTTTTGTGCACCTCCCCTTGGGGTTGCATTCGAATTTCCCCAAGTGGATTTTTACTCCTTTTATGGGGTAAATCAGTGTTAATTTCAATGCAGACAAAAGTGATATGAATTGGCGCGAGTACTTGGCGAAATATCGCCAAGCTTTTAGTCGCCAAGTGTTTGACGCCAATTTGGCGATATATCGCCATGTTGGCGGCAAATTTGGCGAAAAAATTTATTTTTTTAATTTGGGTTCAATTTGGTGCTATTGGCGATATTTTGCGAAAAATCCACTGAATGATGTTAAAATAGGCGATATTTAGGAGATTAATCATTGAAAAACATTTTTTTGCATTGTTTTGTGGCAAACTAGGGATGTAAATGTTTGAATTGTTATCTTGCTCACTCCAAGCACTATTTTAGCACTTAAGGCATCTACGAAGAAATTTACACGTAAAAGGAAGTAGTGTGGGATCCATGCCAATTTTTTATATCATTCTTTAAAAGAATTATATTTGAATAACTAAAATAGAGTATTTTTTCTGCTATATCAATTTTTTACAATCGAATTTTTAATTTTATACCACGGGCAAAGCCGTGCGGGTACCGCTAGTATTAAATAAAACAAGACGTTTGATATCTTAGCTATACCTGTTTATTTAGTTCTACGACTTGAACCCTCTGCAAGTTCCACATTAACAACATAATTCAATTCAAATGCTGTAGTCGTGCGTTGTCAACTACAGAAAAACAATTTGATAGAATAACATTATAACCTAATTTACCATTCAATATATATATAGATCAAACTAATATATTTGCTTGTGTATCAAGTTTAAATGCTTGCTTTCTTTAATTGACAACGCACGACTACAGCATTTGAATTGAATTATGTTAATGTGGAACTTGCAGAAGGTTCAAGTCGTAGAACTAAATAAGCAGGTATAGCTAAGATATCAAACGTCTTGTTATATTTAATAAGACGATGATATTAAATAGCACCTACCTTGTTTCTTTCCTTTCAGTGCTTTTTTTTTTTTTTTTTTTTTTTGTAGTCGGGTTATAGTTTTTTTTAACTTGCTTTTATTTTGTAGTCGGGTTATAGTTTTTTAAACTTGTTATTATTTCTTACTTTTTATAGCTTTTTTGTAGTCGGGTTACAGGTTTTAAAACTTTTTTATTTTACTCCACTGTATATTAGCAAATGAATATACATTACAAAGTTAAATGTAATAACAAAAAAGTATGAAAAGTTATTCGGGTAATTTTTGTTGAGCAGTGTCAAAACTTCTCAGCCCTTCCGATTCCATCAAAGACGCTGAATCATGAGGGTTGCTTAAAATTTTCCGTGGGTCCAGATCGCTTATAAATAAACCCTCCAATGTCCTTACCCTACTTAATGCGACATAAACTTGGCCCTTTTAACTAATTTCATGCTAAAATCTAGGTTAGCCTTAAACTGGAAATTCATTGTTGATTGCGACTTTTGTTTGAACTAAAACACACTTAGCTACGAAAATATCGGTTAAAATCGGTGCTTGTTTAGGAATAATCGATTTTTCCTCTTGTTAACTCGAAAACGAATCGATTAGCACCTCATTCATCAAAATCGAATGAATAGTTTAGGAGCTACGGTGGAACATCCTTAACCACAAACATAGATAGACAGCTAAAAACATAACCCTTCTTTTAGGCTTTGCCGTAGTAGGGTAAAAAGAACGACGCAGTATCGCAATTGATACGATATTTGGTTAATCTGTGTTTTAGGTAGCCTTTTCTCGCTAAATGGGAGATAGGCTCGCCAAGCGTGGTAACCCTGACTATTTTGCGTAGTTTCTCTCGGAGCTTTCATCTCCGCGAGACACGCAAAAACGCGCCAGTTGGTGAATTTTTGAAAATGCGCCAGGCAGGGTCCCAAAGCATACTTTCACCGGGAAAGGGACAGGGTTGCTAGAGAATTGAAACAGAAGAATACTACGCCTCCTCCAAAAAAAATACTACAAAATACTACTGTTTCCAAACGTTGCCAAAATCAATATTGCTGAAATGCAAAATCTATGAAAATGAAAAAAAAAAAATCCGCCAAATATATTAATTAATTCATTAAAGTATATTGGAAACAGGGTTGCCAGAAAAACACTACGCTCCTCTTTTTTTTTCCGAAAAAGTACTACCGTAGTATCAAAAATATTACGTCTGGCAACGCTGGAGAAAAAACGAAACAAAAAATGGTATGAAAACGTAACCACGGTAACAAAATGAAATGTTGATTTTCGTTGATAACATAATTCATTTCATCTCTATTTCCAAACAAATTTTATTCTCGAGCTCAACCATTTTAGAATCGTTTGGCTTGCTTTACTAAAGGTAAGCCTTGAATTCCGGGATTCTAAAAACAATTATTACAACTCTTCTGATGATCGTAGAAACTTCAAAAAAACTTCATTTTATGCAGAAAAGTTCAAGCTTTTGAATGACATAAGACTTAAAAATGTGCATAAAATATTTCTTCTCTATTTCATCGAATTTTAGCTAAGAATTGGAATAGAAAAAGAACGAAATAGAATTTTCGAAAAATCGCTTCATAGTGCATAACCACATGCTACAAACTAATTTTGTGCCAAATTTCATGAAAATCGACCGAACGGTTTTGGCGCTACACGCGTAACAGACAGACAGAAAGAAAGAAATACATAAAGAAAGAAAAAAAGACAGACTAACCTTCAGCTTTATTATTAGTAGAGAATTCAGTATTAGTAATTTATTTCAGTAATTTCAGTAAAATATTCAGTAAAAAAAAAAGATGAAACACCATGCAGACTTTATCGTAAAAGTTCTTCTAACAATAAGGAAAGAGAATGTAAGCATTTAATTGATAATGAGACGATTTTATACCTTTTAAATAATCAGAAAAAAAGGTCACCTTTGCGACGAGAATAAAGTTTAAAAAAAACAAGCCAAACCTAATATCCCAATTCACATTTGGGAATGATGTCCATCCCAAACGAGAAATTTTTGCACAAATAATAATAAGCAGAATGTCTAGAGTCAATTACCAAAAAAATCATGTAATTTAATCAATTATTAAATGATTTACAGATGTTCGAAGCTTATGTCCGGTATACCGGATACCAGGTCTGAAAGGGTTGAAATCACGGCAGTAAAGTAAGTCACAAAATGCTGCGTTTCTTATCTTTATGAATATTGGTCGCATTGATGCAAAATGTTTTGTTTTCGAATTGTATTTTCGTACTTGTGATTTCCCAATACATAAATCAAAGGTCAGACAGACCATATAAAAAGTTAGGTTTCGTATTTCTTCACTAAATGATCTTTTTGTTTCACACTTAAAAGATCTTAAGACAGCACCTTACTTTAACCACTTTCACATTTCGAAGTATGCATATAAAAATAATAGTTTCGAAAGTATTTGCATCATGAAAAAAGTCAAGTGAAGAAATATTAGGTTTCGCCGCGTACGAAACTATCATTTTTGTAAAGTTAATAACCAATTCAAGTTCCGGTGGTAATATTTGCTATTGATCACATATCTTGATTTTGCCGGGGAGGGGGGGAGGGTGATATTACAAGGGCGCTTAACACAGAACACAGAGTATGAAATATTCAGAACAAATTAATCTTGTTAATAAAGAAGTGATTTTAAAGTTTCAATTTTATGAACTATAACTGCATATGGATAAACAATTTGTTCACGCATAACAATTGAAAGGCTTGGAAAATGAAAGGATTAAGTGACAAAACAGAAATTGCGAGTAATTAAAGTTCCGAGTTTTATTTTTCCAGTTGTTGCAGCTTTTTTGTTTTCTTGTTTTGTCGTTAGTGTCAGCATGAAATTGGTCTAATGACATCTGCTTTTTGATGTACCAAGTTTTATTTGCTTACCTGTATCCATTGCTTACCATTGAACAGATTGTTCAGTTGTCAAAATGTAACATAGCCTCTTCATCTTCTAAGCCCTTCAATTATGAAAAAAAAAAACGAAATTTTGATCGCTCTAAGAAGCGCAATTATTCACGAAAAATTTTCACTTTTCTAAATACTTTAAATGGAGCAGAATTTTTTTAATCTCATTAACTCCAGAGTTTATTTCAGTAGAAAAATCTTTCTGTTTACATTAATGACGCAATAACTCTAGTTTCTTTTGTATCTTATATCCATTCCTTTTTTCCAGCTAAAACTCTTAACGCATTATTCCTTTAAAGAACCTTACCTAAAAATGACATTTGGTCATACATTTTTTACATCCAGCTAATTTACGGCTTCCCTATTTTATGGATTTTACCTATGGCATTTGATGCGATATTAAATGTCCTTCATGCACAGAGCATAAAAAGCATCTGTAAAAAATGTAAGAGTCTTTTTAATCTTTGATTACTGACTTTTTATGCTTAGGAATTAAAGAACTGAATTACAAATTTTTATTATTTTTAAATAGTTAGGACTGTTAGTTTGCTATTAGTGAGTAGTTTTAGCTTTATTTCAATAATGTGCATTCTTGTGAGTTTCAAATTGACTTGCTTTAATGAACTTATCCTAAAAAGGGACTTTAAAACAGGGACGTCATTTCGAAATTTTCCAGGGGGGGGGGCAAAGGGTACATACACAATGTGAAATTCACCAAAAAGTGGCAAAAACTACGCCCACTTATATGCCAATACATTGATTTCTCAAAGTCGGCGGGGGGGGGGGGTAACTAACCCCCTGCCCCCCCCTTAAATGACGGGCCTGCTTTAAAATATGTTACTTACACTGAAGAGCCAAATAAACTGCTGGCATGCGTTAAAGAGATCTGGAACTTATCAGAGTACGACGCTGCGGTCGGAAACACGTACATAAAACAACCAGTATCCGGAAGTTTTTAGATCTATTACTGCTGTTACAATGGCGGGTAATTAAGATTTAAGTGAGTATGAACGTTGTGTTTCAGTCGACGTACTAGGGTTGGAACATAGCATCCCCGAAGTAGCGATGCAATTCGGATTTTCACGTAACACAATTTTACGCTTGTACTTTAAATATCGAGAATTGAATAAAACATTGAATCTACGACATCACTACCCCTGGAAAAAGGTCATGCTAGAATGGACCAACGACGACTGACGAGAATCATTAAACGTGATAGACGTGCAACTTTTCAGCCAATTGCTGCCGATTTCAATGCTTTTCCATCAAAAAGTGTCAGCGTACGAACCATTCAACAAAACTTCATTGATATGGGCTTTTGGAGCCGAAGGCCTACTCGCGTACCATTGATGATTGCACAACACGAAGATTTGCGTCTCGCCAGGGCCCTTCAAAACCAACATTGTACAGTTATGCCTGGAAAAACGTTGCCTGATCTGACGAGCCTCGTTTCAGTTGTATCTAGCTAATGGACGTGCACGGGTATAGAGAAAACCTCATAAATTCATAGACCTGACTACCCATTAAGATACTACTCAAGTTAATGGAGTGTCTGTGATGGTATGGGGCTAGTGCAGTTGCCATTACATGGATCCCTGATACGTTTAGACATGACTGTGACAGGTGACATTTATGTAAGCCTCCTGTCTGATCCCCTGCGTCCATTCATCTCCATTGTGCATTACGACGGAAGGGGTTTTTCAGCAGGACAATGAGACATTCCACACATCCAGAATAGCTACATAAATGCTCCAGAAGCTTTAGCTGGTCACTAAAATTTCCTGACATGAGCTGTATTGAGTATATGTGAGATGCCTTGCAACATGCTGTTCAGAAGAGATCTCCACCACCTAGCACTCCAATGAATTCATAAACACTGAAACGGCCTGCAGGATTCATAGAATCAGTTACCTTCAGCATTTCTTCAGACATTAGTCGAATCCATGCTACGTCGTGTTACGGTACCTTTGCGTGAATGCTGAGGCCCTACATGATATTAGGCACGTGGTCCAGATTTTTTTGCTTTTCAGCGTATTTTTAAACTTTAAAAAATGTTGTATCATTTTTTTCCTTGGAAACCTTTAACTCCCCCTTCGTAAAGCTTTAACTCTAAATGCTTTTTGCTCTAGAAAATAGTTGATTAGTATTCCAATAGTTCTTTTTGATTTTTCTTTTGGTATAGTTTTTTTTTATATTACTAATAATTTACTTATTTTATTTATTTATTTATTTATTTTTTCAAATAGTAAACGTGGAGGGAAAAAATAATGCTAGAACAGCAGTTTTAATTAAATGTCATTTTGGGAAACGTTTCCTGGATTGCCACATATTGCATGAATACGGGCTTCTCACTGTGGAAAGAATTTTTTTTTATGTACCAGTGTCGAATTATTCTCGTTTTTATTAGGCATTTATTTGCAAGTGTGCATTAATTTTAACCATATTTTCTAAAATGCTTTAGAAGCGGGTTACTGGTAACTCAGAATGTGCCATTATAAACATACAAAAGTTTTCTTAAAATATACATGGTTTATTCTAAATGCACGACTGGACTTAGCTGAGAATGTTCCTTAACTTTTTAGAAAGATTCTAAGCTAATTTCAGGAAGGGTACTTGCTTTTAGCTGGAAACTGTCCCGTATTTTTCCAAATATGTTACTGCCAGAAATAAGGTACACTAGCTGCTCATTATTTTCAAGGACAGTTTTAGTTTTTTCACAGTATACTTCGACCAAATCCAAAGACTTGCGAACTACGAAAAAAGGTATTTGATAATTATGGACTTTATTTTGAGCAACACTTTTGGTGTTTTGAATGAGTTTATTGAAATGAAATTGAAGCTTGACTGTGACCTTTTTTTAAGTTTTTTAAGTCACAAATGTTACTTAAAAATGTATGTAAACTCAGAGCTTATGTTTGCAAATATTGAACTCTCAGGTTTCATTTTAATGAGGGAATAGAAGCCTGCAGCATGAAAGCATTAAATTTCATTTAAGCAAATGTGTGCACTTTTATTAAAATAAAAGGATGCTACTTAAAATATTCAGCAGTTTTTTTTTCTTTTTTTAAAACTTGACCATTGAGTCAACAGTTATGATAATTAAATTTACACAACAAATAGTTTATAGAACAATAACAACATTATAAAAGTTTTAATTATAGTTTTAATTTATAAAGCAATAACAACATGTTTTAAGCAAATATTTTACCTCTAAAGTGTTTTAAATTCCTTCAAAAATAAGAAAATTTAATACTGCGTCAATTTTCTGATTGCTTCTCTTCCACGGATAAAGTAATGTTAAAACTACCTAGAATAAACTAAATAAATTAACTGCAAACATTTCTATTATTAATTTTGTAAAAAAAATAATGAAGACAGCTACTTCTATCTATTAATGTGGTGAACTTTTCCTCTAATCTGTTTTTCAGGAGTTTTTTTCTCCTTAAATAATCTTTAATGTTCTATTTTGAACTGGAATGCGTTTCAATTATCCATATCTGGAGCTATTTTTGCCCCATTTACACACTGCAAAAAATTAACTGTTTTTTTTTCAGTATAATACCGGCAGCCGAGGTTCCAATTTAAAACTGTAAAATTCACAGTACTAAACTGTAAACAAAGTAATGTCACAGTCTCTTGCTGTAAAGTTAGTAGTTTTACAATTTATTGCCATAAAATTTAGCTGTATTATCCTGTAAGAACAACAGTATAAGACTGGCAGCAAAGGTTCCCGTTTACAACTGTAAAAATCACGGTAATAAAGTGTAGAATTACCAATTTGACAGTTCATTACTGTAAAATTAGTAATTTTAACAGATTATTACAATAAAATTTACTGTATCATGCTGTAAAAACAACATTCATTTTATGCAGTGTATATACTATTTTTTATATATTTATGACCATTAAGTGATTTGATATGACAATTAATATTTTTATAACAAATACTTTATAGAACAGTAACAACATTTTAAAAGTTTTAATTAGAGTTGTAATTTATATGGCAAATAATCTGTAAAAGAAATTTAATTAATAGAGAAAAAACAACATTTTTTACAGCAAATATTTTTGCTCTAAGTAGTTTTAAGTTCCTAAAAAAGAAAGAAAATTTGATAGTGCATCAATTTTCTGATTACTGCTCTTCCACTGAGAAAAAAAATGTTAGAACTACCTAGAATAAACTAAGTGAAATAACTGTAAACATTTCTATCATTAATTTTATAAAAACGATAATGAAGACAGCTACTGCCATCTATAAATGGGGTAAACTTTTCTCCTAATATGTAGTGGAACAGGAGTTTTTTTCTCTGTAAATTATCTGCAATGTTTTATTTTGAACTGGAATGCGTCTCAATTATCTATATCTACACTGCAAAAAATGAACTGTTGTTTTTACAGTACAATACTGACAGCCGAGGTTCCAATTTGAAACTGCAAAATGCACAGTAATAAATTGTACATCTAGCAATTTTACAGTTTCTTACTGTAAAGTTAGCAATTTTACAGTTTATTGCCGTAAAATTTAGCTGTATTATACTGTAAAAAAACAGTATAATACTGGCAGCACAGGCTCGAGTTTGAAACTGCAAAATGCACTGTAATAAACTGTCAAATTAGTAGTTTTACAGTATAGTACTGTGAAATTAGAAATTTTACAGTTTATTACTGTAAAATTGGCAAAGTTTACAGTTAATTACAGCAATATTAACTGTATTATACTGTAAAAACCACGTTCACGTTTTACAGTGTATATCATCATCAACAATCCTTTTAATGATTTGTCCAACAAAAGGGGGGAAAAGCAAAACTAATGTATTTAGAAATTTGATAAAGAAAATCCAAGTCAAACTATAGGAACTGTTTCTTTTCCTAAAAGGAAAAAAAAACAACATGAAAACAAAGCAAACATTTGCTGCAACCAACTGAACACAGTAATGCAACATTTGTCTACAAGCAGAATCACAGACCTGAAAAGAATCGCAATACAAAAGAACCAATGTAAAGACGAAAGAAAATCAATTTTTTCCATTCTAAACTTTTTCAAAGGAATTTAGTCAAGAGCAACAAATCTCTATTTTTCGAATTTCCAAAGCAATGCTTCTTAGCTTTGAAATAATAGGATTCCTTTATAATGATCAGATAAAATTCTATATCAGTACGGTTCAAACGAAGTAGTGTGTTCAGTTAAACAAGAAAAATACAGTCGGCATTCATTTGTTCCGCATGCTTAAATCTCAGAAGACTTTTTTTTTTTTTTTGCATTCGTTTCAGAGACCCGTTTTTGTAAAATTGTCAAGTTTTAATTTCCGCATTGCTAAGTAATGGTTGAATTTTCGATGGGGAAATTAACTTTTAACCTAACCCATTAATGCCTAGCGTCCCTTTTTAGGGACGGTCCAAAA